>ML779699.1:495512-509888 GCA_009831015.1 Picea engelmannii | reverse complement strand
CCCTGGCTAGCACACTTGCAGAGGTAAAGGAAACCTACAGAGGTTATGATATTCCGATCCCTTTCTGTCTGAGCAAGGACCTTTAACCAATTCTCTGCTAGCCTCGTAAAATCATCACACAAGATTGCTGATAAAAAGAATTGAAAATTCCATTCAATACTAAGACAGAGTCAGTAGTGTTTCAGCAAAGTGGAATCCATTAAACAGTGTTTCAGCAAACGACAGTTAAACAAAACGTAAACATAAATTATACTAACACACTTCTATCTAATGGGTGAATCTTGTGAAGAAGGTGGGCCCTCCCTTCTCACAAGATTCCCCTGAGAGAAAAAACTAGAGAAGGATACTCAAAGCAGTCTTATATTCATCTGTCGAAATATCACATTACAAATTGGAAGAACAGAATACGTCCCGCTTCTCTGGAGTTGCTTCAATGTATCAAAACTTGGATATCTCGAATGGTGATTTCCTCTGATTTAAAGAGGAAATCCCTTTGATCATTACAATGCATATCTGAATCCTATCCTAAGTCGGATCTTCTTTCTAAATCAGCATAGGATGTCCTAGTCTCATGCAACTGAATGCTATTACAGGAACTGAATAAGATATTGTTGTTACGTCTAGTGTGACAGCTTCTTCTTCGTTGTTGTGGATGCTGTTTCAGCATCGCAATTCACGGGCTGTTTTAGCCACGTGAATTGCGCTCTGACTGTTGACCGCTGACTGTGTCGGCTTCCTTGTGTTTCAGCATCGTCGGTTCTGGCAGTTTCTCTGTGTTTCAACATCTACAACTCTGGACTGTGTACTAGCTCTGTGTTTCAGCATCTTGCGACCTCGAACTGTGTAGCAGCTCCATGTTTCAGCATCTGCGGCCTCGGACTGTGTAGCAGCTTCGTGTTTCAGCATCAGTTCTGTGTTTCAGCAACGACGATCTTGGACAGTTCTGTGTTTCAGCAATAGGCCTTGAATGAAAATCTGCAGCTTTGGACACTTATGCATTTCTAATCAATGGCTAAGTATGAGAATGATGTAAAATATTATGCAAAACAGATTAAACATATAGTAATGAGAAGGGACGTTTTATACCTTTGAGATGATCAGATAAAGTGATAGGATGAGTCTAAATGTAGGTGATCAAGAGTATAATGGTGGCAAAAAGTATAGGCAAAAAGGTACATTGTGTGGTCCTAACAGATATGGGAAAAATTTAAAAAATCAAACCAAAATAGTTTTTGAGAACACTACCAGTAACTCTTACAGTCGCCCTTGAACATGACACTTTGTCTTTGCATGCATTTTAATCCACTAAACCTCTGCACTAAGCCAATCCTCTGAGTTTCTTTTACTCCTTTGGGTCACTTGACAAAATTCATAGCATCCACTGCATCATCAAGTTTTGGTCCATGTCAATTTTTTGTTGATATGCCTCAGTGTTCAAGGGAAGTATCTGCCTCGAGAGTCATCCATCACAAATATCATGTTTCAATACCCATGTTAGTCCATGTTCATTCGATCTACCAATTACATATTTGTGTCTGTTTTGTGTCATTGATGGCGGATACATCAAGGCCCTCCTTCGAAGAGTCTATTCATGTCGACTTCAACACATTCTCTAGGGACTCGGACTTAGAAACTAGTTAGTACCTTGGGACCTGCATGCCTCAATGACAGGCCTCCTCATGTCCGAAAATGGGTTTACATCATTGACCTCTGATCGGATGATTCCAGGATGTTCGAATTCATCTCATCTATTCACATTCATTGGAATGTACTAGAGTACCATGGGAATCATTGACATCAATAGTGATTTCCCTCGCGCTTGTTAACGATTTACATCATTGACTGGTAATCAAGTGGTTTATGCCATGTTTGACATCAAGATGTCTATTCACATGGTTAGATTCATACTACATTGGGATCAGTAATAAGACCTTGGGTTGAGTGATCACTCTTATATGTATTTTTCCTAGGTTGCGAAGGAGTTATTTTGAACTATGAAACATATATTGTTACATAGATCCACTTTGTATTGGTCGTGGCTATGTCTTGTCATATCATAGATCCACTGTGTATTCTTCGTGGCTACGATCAGTTCAGGTCATTGGAGTATAGATCCACATTGTATCTGTAGTGGCTATACCATTTTGTCAATATAATTATGGATCCACAGTGTATTTTATGGCGGCCATACCTAAAACGTCTTTATCACTCAAGCATAGGTATGCATGCCTTCAGTTTTGAAACATGTCATAGTATTTGTTTGATGGTTGTGTGTAGCATTTTTCGATTTCTCTACATCCATACCCTTACTGGAAAAAATCTAGAATGTACTTCAGTCATCATTGTCTTCTAACTTCGTACTTTGGGGGGCAATTTGTTACACCTCAAAATTACTCACTTCGATAGTGCCGCAAGTGTCGTCATTACAAGTGTTGTAAATGTCGCATCTTGTCCGCAAGTGTCACATCTTAACTACAAGTGTTGCAAGTGTCACAAATAGTATACTTCCATCTTGCCTATGTTGTGCCTCTAACGGCATCACAAAGACACTTAAGACACCCCAAAGACTAGTTTTGAAGAAGAGAAGTCACTTGGAAGGGTGTACAAACCTTTTTCCATGGAAAAAACACTCAAAATCTGAATTTTGGAGAGGAGCGCTCCCCTACCCACTGTCAGGGAGTGTTGGTGCTCCCTCAGCCTCTTTGGGGGAGTTCTTGAGCACCTTGTGCACCCTTTTGGGGGAGCGCTACCCTTTTTTTAGCAAATTCTGGGTTTGTTGAGGAAAATAAGGGAAGAATCCCTCAATTCCTAAAAGTATTTGGATTCAAATAGATGGTCAAGGCATGATCTTAGGGGAGATCCTGAACTAAAGGATAAGAATCCTCAACTTATCCCAAATATCTCTCAAGTGGTTGGACTTCTCCAAGGTTATATAAGGAAGCCTTCTCATGGTGAAAGGTACAATGGATATTGGGAATTACATCAAACTTATGATCTCATGAGTGAGATGTTGTCAAAGCAATCAGTGGATATTACTTGAGAAAAGGGGTTGGACAAGAAGAACTGGAATAAGTTTTTTCAACTTCATTCAAAGGATTGTAAGTACTTTTACTTGTTCTCATTAATAATCAATGCTTGGCCTATTTCTTTCAAACTTATGCTTGTTCCATATGATTTTGTCTGCAATAGACGGATCTATGATTGATCTAATCTCAGTAGAGTAGGAAGTCCATTGTATCTTTGTTTGTTTTACATGACCTATCAAGGAGCTTAGGATCAAAGGTCAGCTAAGACTTTGCAAGGACAGAACGTCAATAATAAGGTACATATCTTTCTCCTTCTCTTTCATTCATTAGCTTGATTAGATATAAACGGAAGTCAGTGTCCATGTTAAGAACTTTTTTGTCTTGGCCCTAGGAGTCTAGAGACCAAGAGGAAATCCACTTGTCCGCAGGGGGCTTCACCTACAACAACTGCTCCATTGGAAATATATGAGACCTTCCTCTGATTGCTTTCTATTTCCTACCTGGCAAATCAAAATTCCATTTCTGTCCATATGGCAGTTTATGAGATCTTCATTTGATCTCACCTCCTCCTCATCACTAAGGTGTCCCAATTTTTGGTTCACAGATGTGAATCACTTCTTCTTCATCTCTAAGTATTTTGACATACCTCAACCACCTCTTAAGCAATTGTTGTTGTCTTCTAGCCAAAAATATCTTGACTAGCCACTTCCCCTTCTTATTCATGGGCCACTCATACACCCAATGCGATTTAGCATCTCGCTGCATTTTTAATGTCAACTACTCCATCCTCACTCTTATTTCATTGAGCTCCAGATCCATCTCTAAATTTCCTTTCTACTTGTGACCTTCTCTTCAACCACACTCATGGACTTCAGTAGCCATTTCCACCTTCTACCTACCCTCCTAGCAAGTGTATGGATCACTCTACATCTGAGAGCATCTCCATCTTCTTTTATAGCTCACCCGACTATTTAAAGTTTTGTTGTTGTTGTGCGTGTGCAACAATATTCTCACAAAGAATCAGTAATCTGCCTTCTTTTCATCTGTTGTCTATAGGAAAATTTGAACCTTTGATATCATTTGATGTTATCCGATTATCTCCTTTTACTGTCTCCCTCTTGTTTGTTGTCTGCAAATAAAATTTGGCCTTCTCCTCTTTCTCTTTTCCCTGGAATCTACAGAAGGAAATTCAAGATATGATACCACTTGATGCAGACCCCCCTTAACTCCTAAGGGTTGTGCGACCTCCCGGTCTAGGATCGATTAAGAAACTGATTCAGATTGACTCTTTGGGTCTCTGCTAGACCCCAAACCCATTACACATGTCCTTTCTCCAAATGCATAGGTTGTATGAGACCTGCAGGCTCTCTCTTGAGCATTGTTCAACTTCCACGCCAACTAGGCACTAGCTCTCCTCTAGATAAGCCCCTTCCATCTTGCGACCATGGATATGACCGCTTGCCTAAATCCAAAGGAGTTTCACAATTTTGCGTGTTGGGTCTTTGCATGTGAGTCACCCCGACTCTCCCAACTTCTGAAATCCCGATAGGAGCCTAGCGTGTACTAGCCCCTCCATTCTCCTTCACCGAAGTGACCCTTCAATATGACCTGGGGAAAATCTTTTGAGATCTTTGTGACTTCACATCTCATGAAGTCTGCTTACTCATCCTCCCAAACCCTGAACTTGCGTCTTCCGTTCGCTAGATCAATAGTCCACAATCCTCGTAATCCAACAATCCTAATCTCCTTTTCACATATTGGGACTTCGCATTTTGCGAAGTTGGAGGACCACTCACCTCCCTTCTCCCGATATTTGAACTTTCGATACCTCCTTCCCTCGAAAGGAATCAATGATACAGATCTCTCCTTGATCCGATGGCTCAGATCAAATCACAAACTCATATTTTGTGAATCCTCATGAATCTACCCTTTAACCTTTCCACTCTGTAAGTCAACGAAATGATGATCTCTCACCATGTGTGCTTTCTCGATGGATGGTTCCTATGATTTCATAACTTCTCTCGTGCACCTTCCTTTCTATGATTCCAAATTTCTCGAGAATTCACCCACATCAGATCGATGGTCCTCGACCCTCCATGATCCGATGGCTCAGATTGACTCACGAGTTCACATTTCACGAGTTGTCGTAACTCTACCCTTTGACTTCCCTAAGTCACGAGTCAACGAAATGATAATATGTTTCCACCTATCCTATGATGATGGAAGGTCCCTATGATTTTGGAACTTCTGGACTTCACAAATTCCACTCTCCCGCTTGCCTTCAAATGGTTAAGGTGTGTGCACATTACCTCTATATCAATGGTTCTTGATCCACACGCTCAGATCCAATGACTAATATATGATCTTCTCCTGTTCTCGCTTCTCCTGTCTGGACGTAGTTGTCACTCCTCCTCCTGATCTTTGGCTTTCTTATTTGACTTGGAATATTTCGATGCTTTTAGGGTATCGACCTTCAATGTACCTCCTGCGAGCCCTATCACTTTGGGTCTCAACATCTGCTTTCCCTCGTGAGCTTTGTCAATGAAACTCGACCTCGACTCTGTGCACACTTGTGCTTTGTGTGCAGATTCTCACTACTCCTCCTGGGCTTTCAACTTGCTTAGTCTCTAAGGGACTCTTCCCTTTTGCATCTTCCAAAAGACTTTCTGGTGCTCATCCTAGCACACTCTGCACTCAACCTCCTAAGATTTGGAACTTAAAACAAGTTCTCTCAATGCACACTCCTTGTGCTTTGATTGAAATTCAACTGGATGTCTTTCAACACCTCATCTGAGTGTTGGCTAGTGCACTCCTTGCATAGGTATTCCTCAAGAGCATTCAACAACTTTGTCTCCTTATTGAGCTTCAACTACTCAGACCTCAAAGGTATATGTCCCTTTTGTCCCTTGAAGAGATGCAAGTTCCCTCTTGACAAATTCCTCTCAATCACTCCTTTCTGATCTTGCAGAGTATTCAGTAACTCTATCAGTGTCTTCTCCTTAACACTTCTCTTCTCAGTGGACTCAAAACGAAGTTCCTTGGTGCACTCCATGCACTCGCTCGATGCCCACCAAGAAAATCTCTACAAAACCTTCAATAGTTCTGTCTCTCTATGCCTTCTCTAAATAGTCTTACATCCAAGGTGTTCAACAACCTTGAGGCTCCTTTTTGAATTTGTGATCACTCTGGTTCTCTCTCCTGGCACATTCTTCCCTAACATCGCAAAGTTCATATGCGCACTCCTTGCACTGGCTACAAAACTTCCAATGTTCTGTTGTGCACTCCTTGCACAGCCTAAAGAACTCAGAATGATACAACAAACTCAAACAAAGATAGAGAAACATATCTTCCTACTATAAATGAAACTTATCATACATCTACAACATTCATTCATGAAATACATAAACACATAAGCAATCGTATGAAGGAAAAACGTATTTTCTATTATCTCTCTGTGTCTATACAAATGTTTGCATAAAAAATAAACTGCAACAGAGTCCTAGTTCTCTCAATATCGCCTTCGAACTATTCTACCTCCTAAGTCTCCTAAAACTCTCTTTCTCTCTCAAGTCTCCTAATTACAAAACAAGGGCTCTATGAACTTATCCTCTTCACCGCCTTAGTTCCATTATTGTCTCAGTTACGACACCATACCTCTATGGATACATTCCATAAATGAATGTCAAGACTTGACTACGATATGGACCTGCTACAAGTGACCATTTAAGGTAACCCTATCCACTACCTGTACAAAGGCATGGCCTGACATTTATCAACCTTACAACAATAAATCCATATAGGATCATATTTCAAATTTAAAAATGGGAAGGTCGGTGCCTCTCCCTTTCTCCATTGTGTGTTTGCATGCTAGCACATTTTATGAGGTGGAGCGATGATGTTGCATCAATAAACATAGTTATAAACCATACAAAGGATAAACCGTACATAGGATAAACCCATAAAAATAGTCACGCAAATAATAATGCAACGTCTAAATTTATCACACATTTGACACTTATCTTAGGAAGAATATCACCAACTTCATGCAGACCTTCCAAGAACTTTCTAGCCCTATACCACATTGCTCATCACTCTAAGCAGTGGGTCACACCTGAGATGGGACTAAACTCCACTCAGGTAAAGGGTTCCTAACCAGACTAATGAATCATGGACAATAGGAAAGACTTTGTCACAAGTGCCAACTCAAACTAACAACCTACAGTGTCTAATTCCCCACATGCCTGTCCCACCCCAGGAAGTGTGTCCCTTCTGTTCTCAGCAGTCCTTCGGCTGCCCCCCTTCCTTTCCGGGCTTCAGCAACAGGCTAGACAGGAAGTCTCAGAGCCATGTAGCTACAGTTTAACACATTCGAAAATAAATTCCCGACAATTATCTCACCCAAAGAGATTGCTCACAAGCCTGACAACCCGCCTCTTCAATATCCCACGGGCCTGAAAACCCTCTTCTTCAATCTAGATCCCAAGCAAACCGTCTACACAAGCTAATATGGCTATGGATACAGGTTCAGATACAATGACCAAAAGTATGAAGGAGAGTTGACTGCGTGAGTGAATGGTCCTGGTAACATTGAATGGATGACTTCCTCATCGAAGGAATGATGGATGAATCATGGAAAATGAACTAAGTCCCAACAATATGTATGCATGTACCCAACTTGATACTTGTCATGTTGGGAGCTACTTTGGTCCACTTGTCCCCAACTTTGGAAATTAGGATAAAATAATTATCCATACTTTATACTTTAAGAAATATTAATATAATATTCATTTTTGGCTTAAGCTCCCTATCTTATCTCTTTTCCTTAAATTTTAGCCCTCCCTTTCCCTAACTAGTGGAGTTTAGTCCCCCATACTCTTTTATCATGGTCGGTCTGCGTGTAACGATGAATTTTATATTAATTATGAGACATATATATAAATAGTCGCATTGGCCTTTAACATATAGGCTCTCTGACCTAATAAAAACATAATCATCCTAGATTATAATAACAGGCACACCAACCTATAAAACACATCATATACACAAAGGCTCCCTGACCTCAAAATCGCGCGCACTTAAGTTGTTGCGTGTTGTATCCTGTAATGTGCACACTTCATCATTTTATTGTGTAGTGCATGTGCACACTATGCCATGAAAGGTGCATACAAAATGATATCCAACAGCTCACCAGCTTAAGTACATTTGCATTTACATTTACAATTGGGTTCGGCCTAGGGATATAACATTTGATCTCAGCCACCAATGATTGTTTTGAGCGACATTCATCGATGTTGTGCCTGGGGATTTTATGGAAATCACACCATTTTCTAGTGTCCTTCTTCATCTTTCCTTTACCCTTAATTTCCTATGGCTTGGACTAGTTTTGTAAATGATGCTTGTTAGGGACGTCTTTACCATACATTGATTGTTGCATATATGTATACCCAAAATCCCACTTGTTCAGGTGCTTAAATGTCTACTCAATTTTAACAACATATTGATAAGAAACACTGAGTGATGAGATGTCCAGAAAATCCATTTCATTTTGGATGTATGTATGTAGAGCCCCACAGTATTTTAGAACTAGATGTCACTCAGAGTATTTGATAAACATCTTGGTGCACAAGGTATGGAAGGTATTAGTGAACTATGACACTACTTGGCCCCTCTCTTGCCGAAGTTTGGTCCATCTCATGTATTGGTCATCATAGTTTCCAACAGGGTAATATTGTTCCTTGACCGCATCCATAGAAAAATCTCATGTGGGCTCAGGCCCATATATTCTAGACTCCTCTGTGAAAATTTTCTCCCAGTCAATTTCGCACCAATTTTTGACATGGGGGAGATTCTTAAGGAGTTTGAAGGTTATATTTTCCCTGTTGAAGAAATTATGAACAGAGAAATAGCCTTCTAGTAGATTTAACCATTTTTCTAGAGCATCTACATCTATTTGTCCTTACAATATTGGAATATCAAAATTAACTTGTACTTAGAAAGGAGAGGTTCCTCCAAAGTGGTTGCTTGATGAATAAGTGTATGTTTTTATTGGTAGGCATTGCAGGATATGGGAAAAATTATCCATCATTTCATCCCTCTGTCGCGTGAGAGCTTGCTCAAGAAAAAAAATAATAGAATCGCTTGCTCTGTCATTTTTATTTGATTTCTCCATGGAGGGTTTATTGGGAGTGCGAGAGATATTTTTCTCAAGAGAGACAAGATGGATACCCAACTTTCTATACTCGGACCTCGTTAGGGATATGCACTAAAAAACGATCATGAGCAGTCTGCTCTAATACCACTGATCCATATTATTTTTGGCACGAAATAATAGCGGAGATATAATAAATAAATGTACATAGATATATTAGATATCCAATAATACAATAGAAATATAACAGATATGCAACCATAAACACAAAGATACAATAATACACAATTTCTATTAATGAGCGAAATGTACAAAACTATAGAAATACAGAGTGAAAGACTTGGTACAATGGTGGAATCTTATCTCCGAGAAGAGATGTGACGACTACTCAAATTCAGAACAAGATGATTTATAATGATTCTCTAAAGGCCTTTTTAACATAAAGAAAATCCAAAACCCTAACTTCGGAAGCTGAAAAGCCAATAGTTGTGTGGACCTCGTTTTGGGTAGTTTGGTGTATTAACTCCTAGGGGGTGTAACTTTGGCATACAATCTTCATTTGGGGTGCATGATAGCCCATTAGAAAGGTATAATTGAGGATATTAATTTTAGGAGATCAATAAAAGATTTCATATATCATTGAGGTGATCTATCCCAAAAAATACTTCATTTAGGCCCTCAAAATGGCCCCAAAAGTTTAGTAACTGAAAAAATGCTAAAAATAGTAAATTGTTGGATCACTATTTGCAGCCAATTGGGATAGGTGGATGGACATCAATATCCACCTGGATCAGGCCACATGTAACATGGGGATTTTTTTGTGGGTCCAGATAAATTGGCATGCCTTTTTGGGACTTCTGGTGGTTTATAAGTGCCACATGTCAAGTAAAGTCAGTACCACCTATTACGGTAGGTCAACTTGGGTCATGACGTGTCGTGCTAGTGATCTGGATTATTTTCAGAATAAAATGAAAGTAGATATATTACAATGAAACAGACAGAAATATTTCCAAAAATAGAGAACTACAATAATACATGAATTTTATTAATGAAAGAAATGTAGAGAGACTGTATAAATACAGAGTGAAAGACTCGCTAGAATGGTGGCAACTTATCTCTGAGAAGAGATGTGATGAATATGCTCATTCACAAGAAGATGCATACAATGAATCTCTGAAGACATTTTTACAATAAAAATGAATTCCAAAACCAAGTTTATCCAAAAACCTAACACTAGGAGATGAAGCACCAAAATTCATGTGGGCCCTGTTGGGGTAACTTAGTACATCAACTTCCTAGGGTCGTAACTTTTGCATACGAACTCCATTTTAGGTGTGTGATAGCCTGTTGGAAAGGTATTTTTGATAAATACACATTATGTAATTAAACTTTGAATTCATCAATAGTTTGACTATGGAAAGCCCAAAAATATTTTTTTAGGGCCTCAAAATGGCCCCAAAAGTACATAAAGATGTACTGAAATGAAAACTTCCAAAATAAGCTAGTTGGAATAGGTGGGTAGACACCAATATCCACCTAGATGTTGTGTAGGGATTCAAGACATCCCTAGAAGTGAAAAAACCATAATTACAAAGAGATGTCACCTTTACAGAGAAATGTGTTGAACTGAAAATTGTCAAGATGAGCCAAGTGGAATTTGGAACAGGTGGGTGGCCACCAATATCCACCTGGATCAATGCTCCCACTTTAGGAAGAAAATGTCTCCATTGCATTGAGCTTCTGGGGAAGAGGGGAAAACATTTTTTTAATCTGAATCTTGGTGAGTTGCTTTCCTTACTGGAGAAGTTGTGTTGCTTGGTCTATGGAAGGATGTCATGAACTTGCTGTTGGTGTGGTTTAATATGTTCCACCAAGTTGTTGTATCTTGTCTTGATGGGGAATTATTTAGGCACCATCATAGGTGAAGAAGAAATATATTATTTCCCTTATGAAATCTACTTTGGATGGATAGAATGTGTTGAGGCTAGAGTTTTTGGAGTGTCCTTTTTCTCATCCTTTGAATAGATTGTTAAGAGGTTGAATTTAATAGTATGAGAGAATACCTTGCAACATTGTTTTGGTGAAATAATAGTCATAAATACCTATGGTATCCTATAGAGTTGATCCCTCAGAGTAATAATGACACTATGGGGTTGATACTCATAAATAACATGACATTTCAACATATATGGTTAGCCAAAAGAAACATCACAAGCATCAAGAGGGGAAACATCACACACTACCTCATCCTTGAAGGGTTGAATACCATAGGACATGAAACATTGTTTGTTGACATAGATATATCATTCCTAGTGAATCCACCTCATGTTGTAAGGTTGTGGGTGTGGTGTTTTTGAAAAACCAAATTGTTTGAGGACCTCAACTAAGATGAGGTTATTTTGGCTTCCACTATCAACAATGAAATGCAATGGGGTCCCTTTCAGCCACATCTGTGAATGGAAGAGGAACTCCCCATCTTTAGGATTTGTTGGTTTTTTTGTTTGAATTGTTGCAGTTGCGATGGTAGAAGTGGGGTCTTTGTTTATGATATTCCTTTTTACATTATTTTATGGATCAAATTCAAAATCACAGTTCAACTCCTTGTCTTTGATCTCGACCACCAATGATTGTTTTGAGTGACATTCATCAGTGTTGTGCCAGGTTCTTTTGTTGAATTCACACCACTTCCTAGTGTCATTCTTTGTATTTCCTTTACCCTTATTTTCCTATATCTTGGATTGGTTTTTAGGAGGCTATTGGTTAGGGTTTTATTTATTATGAATTTTTTTTTTCGGATTGGAAAACTCGAACTCCCATTTGTTCTATTTCCTAAATTTCTGCTCGATTTTGACAACATATCGATAGGTAGCTCCCAGTGATTTTGACAAAATATTCCACCTTTACAGAGAAATGTGATGAACTGAAAACTGCCAAGATGAGCCAAGTGGAATTTGGAATAGGTTGGTGGCCACCAATATCCCCCTGAATCAGCTAGGAGCATACCATGTAGAGTCTACATGTCAGGAATGAAACCTTGATTCAGCCTAAGTCCTTGAACATATGTGATGAACTGAAAATTTTGGATGTAAGGATGAAGGAATATCCACCGACAATCTTAGTCAAAGAAGGGTTAATCGGGCCTCGGGCTATCAGGGAGTGTCACTGCCTAGAGATGTTGGGAGGTATGGTGTATGACATACAATGGTTATGTGTTTTGATATGGTGAATACCAAATGGTGTAACATTATGGGACCATGTACCTAAAGCGCCATCTCATACCATATCAAGTGCCGAGGGTAAGCTATTATACAGGTCCTTCTGGTGGGTCGATGGTCCGACAACCCGACGTGACGTGGAAAAGAATCACTAAAGCAATACATAATGGAAACATAGCACATTATGATAGGTCCATGTACCTTGATCTTCAATCAATGATGGATTTTCCATTTAAGGGATCTGAAAAAAAAAAAAATATCGAGGTTCTGCAACCCGATAATTCGAGGATTTGGGAATTACATGGCAAGTGCCATGACGATGTCCATGCCATTTTCCACGTCTACATAGGATATTAATGGGTCACAAGTTGGTATCTAGTGCCATGTTATATGAATTAGGTGATGTGGAATCACGTGGGTTCCACGCGACAGTAAGAAACCTTGAGTGCTAAAGAAACCTTAAATATTTAGAAGATCGTATCTTTTGATCTGAAACTCAAATTGAGACAAATTTATAGTCGTTGGAAATATCATGAAGAGTATAATATGAAGGTGTTATCTTTAAATGGATTCAAAGAGGTTGAGGAAAATATAAAATTTATTACCCCACCCCTTGGGGTACTTAGGGGGTTGGGTGTGTTATAAAGTGGTATCAAACCATGTTACAACACTTGGCCTTCTCAGGCTCATGAAAGAGTCAAACAATTTTATTAGAGAACTTTTAATGGGGAAGACACCCTACCCTACCCTATCTATCATAGCATAGAAAAACCACTAGGCCTATATGGTCTAGTGATTATCCTCAATGATGATATACTAAGGCTAGAGATAATCCTTCTTAAAATAGTACTATGTGTTTAAGAGATTTTCTACTATTTACACAAGTTCCTTAAGTAGGGGAACTGCGAAATCAAAATTGTATCCTGGAAATCCTTGCTAGATTACAGTATAGGTACTATGACGTTCCTTTCTCAAACTAATATCTACTCCTACCAAAATATGAATACACCAATAAACATTAATTGCAAGACTTGAGTGAAAAATGGGGTAGAAATAGTAGAATCCTGCTATATGATTGTATCAGTCTACCAAATGATTAAGTTGGTGGACGTAATGTTTCCTGTGAGTATGGGATGATAAAATAATAGACCTTAAGAATATTGTTTGGTAAGGGATAAGACCCTTATAGAAAATTCCTTATGGTTAAAGGAGTTTAGCATGGATTTCTAGAATCCTTGGAAGTGTTAATTACTACATAAATAGAAGGCATAAGAGCCTGTAAGAATAATTCCTCATGTCTAGAGGAATGATGGAAAATGTGTGAGGCCATTTTAATTAATCTGTAATGTTTGAGAATATTGTTAGGGAAATTTGGTCAGCCAATTAAAGAAGAGTCCTTTGGACTATTCATAATATTCATAAAAGAGGTGAAATGACATGGAATATGAACAAGTGTATGAGCCCAAGATTGTATTAAGGAAGATATATATATGTACCTATTGACCTAAGAGTATGTCTATTATCACTGAAATTTCATCCGCAAATGGTTACAAGAATCCAGTATCGTCAAACAGTTATGAGGTCACCCATGGACCAAACTTACCACAAAATCATTTCCAAAAGGTCCAAAACTATACAACCAGTGATAAAATTAAGGTGCGCTATGACTACATAGGGTGCGCGCGCACATGCATGATCCAGAAACGCATTAAAAGCACACATGTGCAGGACTATGGTCGCTAAAAGCCGCACAAATATGAGAACAACACATTTATGAGATTGGTCAGCCTCCCACCCACTTCTGGTTCAGCTTCAAAGTTGATTCGACACCCAAATCTCAACTGAATCTGACTGGGTGGCTGGTCAAAGACCTAAAAATTCCCTAAATAGCCTCTTTTCACACTACAAGCTGGTTGCACAATACCTCAAAGAGGTGCTATAAAACAAGGCCATGGGTGCACTTCATTTTCAAGGAATTCATTAGCAA
>ML779699.1:470159-495346 GCA_009831015.1 Picea engelmannii | reverse complement strand
CAAGAGTATACTAGCACCATTACATTGGGCAATCCATCTCACCTCTTGAGTGGATTAGCTTGGGATTCTTTCACCATTTCATTCAAAGTTGTAAGAAGATATTAGTTGTGGGGGTCCAAGAGCCCTCCCTTGGAGGAAGAAGGGACCCAAAGTCCTCTTTCTTCTTGGTGTTTTCTTTCACTAATATAATCCTTGCCATTAGTGACATGAGTCTTATTGATCTTTTGTTCTTATGTCTTTATGCTCAATAGTTTAGTTGTTCTTTTATTTATTAGTTTAATTCTTAGTTGTTCTTTTAGGTTTCTTTCCCTAACCCTTTTCCTTTACAGTTGTCTTGCTTATCTAACCCAAGTAAGCTTCTAAGCACCTTTGTTTTTCTCATTTAGGTGACGAAAGAGGCACAACATATTGGCGACTCCGTTGGGGAAAGGTATCAATTTCCTACCCCATTTGGGTTTTTATAGATCTTCTTTTGGTTTATTTAACCTGTAGGTACCTTAACCGACCCAAGCCGACCTGCAAAACATCCAATTCAAAGTTCAATTGAGAGAATTCCATCCAAAATTTTCTTCACGGCCGTGTGTCAGTTGTGCATGGATTTATTGGCCCACAGTCGCGTATCGTGCACACGTTCGCCAAAATCACAGTGTTGTTCTATGCACTTGAACCCAAAGGCCTGTTTCGGTTTGTGCACATATGCTTAGTGCACCTCTGTCTACTCTGAGACCCACACACCTATGTAGAAAAATACACATTGTAAGGTTTTTTGTGATTTGGGGAAGGCCCCTAGTCTTCTTAAAAGTGATTTCATGCATATTGTAATCTGCACCACACTTAGTTCCCTCTTCATATAAATGGATTAGTCAAAACACATAGGCACGTAGGGGGTTTAAAATCATTATTTACTCTTTTTCTTTCATTTTTCCACATGGATGGCTTGCTTTGACTAAAAGTATAAGTCAAAATCATTTGTAATTACATAAAACTTGCATTGGGACCAGAAGTTGGATAACAATCTTTTAGTATGCTCTTCTCTCGTACCTCAAAGAGACCTTGAGAATTAGAAAGATGTTGTAGCACAATTTCATCTCCCTTAAAAAGATTAAAACCTTTAGGAGAGGAAAACAACCCCATCGGGACTCCTCTTAGTTTATTTTTTCAAACACATCTTTAGATTGTAACAGGCCCATACATGCCCACATGCTACAAAGATAGGATAGTGTTGAAATTTACTTTCTTAGATTAAAACACTAGGGAAGTTTAAAGGTTTTGTAACGGGCCCATACATGCCCACATGATCACAATCTAGGATAGTTTCAAATATTTTCTTAGATTAAATCACAATAGGGAGTTAAAGGAATAGTAAAGGACCCACATGTCCACATGCTAGCTTCCTAGGGACTTTTGAATTATGCAAGGTTGTGCCAATGACATTTAGTTAATTAGGTAATCAACACTTGTAAGGACCAAGCGAATTCCACATGTAGCAAGGTGACATCTAATTCATTAAAACTTTGGCACACTTTCACTCATTCACACACAAAAGTCACTTATCACTCACATAGTTTTCCTCTCTAAACGTGGAGGTCAAAGTAGGTTTCTTCCAAAGGGATTCCGAAACACCCCACCCTTTTATTGACAAAACTATCCATTCCCATTTAATTTCAACGAGGTTGGTTCAAACCCCCAATATCTCAAACAAACAGATCTAAATTTTTTCTAAAACCTCACTAAGTTTTCCTCCACAGGAGGTGCCAAGAGAAATTTTTTATTCTAGGTAGGATTTCGAGGATAAGCATCCAAATAACTCCCCATTATCTGGTTCTCACATTGTCAAAACAATAGAAGTTGTCAAATAGGGAACTTTAAATCCTCCAAGTCAAGTGTTCCTAACACCATAAGGTAGGGAGATACCCATGAAGGGTTGAAGACCAAGGTCCGATTGTTCTGTGCATCCCCCCTTGAGGCATCCACCTCTTGGATGAGATCCAGCCTGTGACCCATTTCTTAGGCCGAAAATCTAAATGCCGCATTTTGACCGAGGTACCTAGTGACCAAATTTTAGGACATCTACCCAGGTGGCAATTGTGGGATGCAATTGTAGCTTGATCGGATTTTGTGTGGCTATTGGTAAATATTGCCAGCTCTTTCGGGACATGCCCCCTTTACCCCTCATTATAACTGATTATTTCATCCTTCACTAGTTTCTCTTCCAGTGACTTCAGACCCCACTATTGAGTACTATTGGAAGGTCCAGTGATATTTCAGAGGGAGGACGTTATGTCTTTTAGGACATGAGCATTTGTTTTCTTTGATTCCCCACGTGGAAAAAGCCCACTTATCCACATATATGATTCTTTTTCAAAACACTTCATGTATGATGCACTTTTGATTACATTTTTTATTTAGATATATATCGTGTAAAGTTCAAAAATTACAGCAAAGGCTCTTGTTTCTTTATTTATTCTCACCACCATTCGCACACATTCACTCATCTAGTCGGACATCATAGGGGACCCACATAATCCCTGTCATTCCAGATGCTTTCTAAACCTCCCTCCTATCTTAGGAGGAGTTCCTAGTCTTGCC
This sequence comes from Picea engelmannii, assembly GCA_009831015.1. Classification (NCBI taxonomy): domain Eukaryota; kingdom Viridiplantae; phylum Streptophyta; class Pinopsida; order Pinales; family Pinaceae; genus Picea; species Picea engelmannii. The sequence goes on along the minus strand of ML779699.1, from coordinate 492,757 downwards.
AACTCATTAGCACCACCTTCTCACACTCTAGTGAGTGCCACTGTCTTAGGATTAACTTTTCTTGGTTCCACCTTACTTGGGTCCAATTCCCAAGGTCCACCATCCACTCGCTCTCCTTTAAATGGAAGAGGGGGGGAAACTTCCTCTCAAGGGGGAAGTACCAACCCACCTAGCCCCCCTCAAGGGTCAGGTTCACAGAACACTCATAGCATGGCTGGAACTAATCCTCCACCAACAGTCCTAATGCCATATTTGGCCTCTCTTAACATACCAGATCTAAGCAAAATCACAAATGATCCTATATTGCATGACCCCACATGGCTTGCAATGCCCACCAAACTACCTTCAAAAATCCCCAAGTTTGAAGGAAAGGCAGGAGATGGCCCCACCAACCATGTCATGAATTTCCACTTATGGTTCTCTTCCAACAGCACTATGGATGATTCCATCCGACTGCGATTATTTCAACGCACACTCATTGGCCTGTCAGCCAAATGGTATGTAGATGAAAAATCAGGGTCCCATGTGACTTTCGAGTCCTTGGCCAAAGCATTTTTGACCTTCTTCCAATTACCAATCCGCCATGACAATGGTATTGAACTACTCTCTAATTTTAAACAAACCTTAGTCACACATATCGTTGATCACATTCACGAGTGGCGTCGACGACGTAGTTTTTGAAAAGCAGAAACAACCAAACAATAGTGTCTTGACTGGTTTCTCATATCACTTGTCTCTCTCCTCGGTAATGATGTGGCTTCCACCTTCCCTCAATCAGAAGAAGAAGCCATCAGTAAGGCTCAACAATACGACCTCATCTATTCCCAATCAGGGTACTTATACACAATACTTCCTGATCTCCCAAAACTTGTGCCATTCGGTTAAGACAAACCCTGGATGTCTCACTCAATAGACAGATTGATTGGTAATACCACGCACCACAGTCCCCAACCCCAACAACCACCAATGTATGGCATAGCTCAATATTCTCCAGCATATGGGGGAACCTCTTATTACCCCCCACCCCCTTATCAACAACCATACCCTGTTTCTATTCCTCCACCCATCAGTGGCCCACCACCGACACCCCCAATACACCCACCTATTCAAACAAGTTCTGGTACTCCCTCTACCTCAGCTTATACTCTAAGTACTAGCGAAAGAGACATTCATTCCTATGTACCTTATGGATCACAACTCCCACAGAATATGTACTTTCCATTCCCTGGTCCTCCACATCCCATGGCTCCCCCACACCCTCACGCTTGGGTGAATTGTGTTCAACCCTCTCCCCTTCAGCAATATAGAAATTTCGAATAGCTGAATACAGCAAATCCGACCCATCAGTTGAATAATGCCAAAAATAAAGGAAAAAATAGGAACAATAACAACCCAGGTCAAGGCAGGAATCACCCTCAATAGAACCAATCTATTGTGGGCAACTAGAATCAATGGAATCAAAACCCCCAGGGGGGAAATAAAAACAGGCATTAAGGGAGAAATAACAATACTATTAGAACCACCTTCCCTTGTTCCCTTTGCGGTGAGTTTGGTCATTATACTTATCATTGCCCCTAAATTGTTGATTTTAAATGGTTGAAAGACTCAAGCAGTCTACCACATCCTCCAACACCGCCTGCCCCTCAACAAGCCCCACACCAATACGTGCAACAACCCCCCCCAGCCGTGCTGCAAAATCCCATTCCACACCAAGGTGTGATGAACAACCAACAAGAGATGCAGCCTACCCCACCACAGTTGGGACAATATATCAATCCAAACAATCCCACATATCATACTATCCTCCTCACTAGTGAGGAAGAAATCCTTCTGCAAACACATAGTCGTCAATACCGTGCACCCAGTGAGTCTCCTCCCATTCCCCCAGAAATAGTCTCAGCACCAACGGGACCCCCGTTGGTGATTCCTCGCCCTAACACTGAACCACCTCTTCACATCCCTCGCTTCCCATTGCGCAGGAATGTCCACAATCCACAGGCTAAGGAGGCTCATAATTACAGTTTGGTTGATGACTTAGCACAATCCCCGACTGCCATGTCAGTCTTGGAAGTCCTTCAAACTTGTCCCACTCAGTAAAAATCATCACTTTCCACCTTGGGGACAGTCGACCCCATGGATACTCGACTCATCACATTTGATCTCAACAGTGGAGAACCTCGACTCCCCGCTCTAATCTCTTTTCAAATCCTAGTAAAAATTTGGAACATTATAGTTCATCGGTGCATCATCAATGAAGGAGCATCCACATGCATCATGTCCAAGTTTGTATGGCAGAAACTTGGTTCCATCGAACTCATCCCATCTGACATTACCTTAATAGATTATGACAGACGACCATCGTCTCTTGAAGGGCTCTTCCAAAATGTCCCTGTAGAACTCAGGGGCAAGACTATTTTTATCGACATTAAAGTTATCGATGCCCCACTCGATTACAATATCTTGTTCGGTCATAGCTACATGTACGCTATGAAGGCAGTTGCCTCTTCCATATTTTGAACCATGATGTCCCCCCACAATGGGAAGATCATCACAATTGACCAAGTTTTGCATTACGAGCCTAACCCTTCTACCAACATCGATAACATTCTCCCCCTCGTCCATACTCATCGTGAAACATACCCAGTCATGGAAATGGGTCCCGAGATTTTCAAAGAGCCATCATTGTTAGGAACTTACCATGGCGCGCCACTGCTCCTTCATCCTTCCAATCAAGTATGTGTCATATCATCCAACGAAACAGACATAGAGGATACCCTTCCTCCTAGGGAGGCTTCTATCATATCTGATGTCCCACTATTCACAGAGCTCCCCCCTCATGAGCCTCCTACGAACTCGTCAACTCCACTAGTTCACAATTTCACCTCTCCCCAAGGCCATATCCTATTTTGGGAGATAGTTCCCGAAGCCATCACTCAAATCCCCTTATTCTACCCTCCACTGGGCATACAATATTTCCAAGTAGCCACAACCCTTACCCTCCCTAATATGGTGTTGGTAATTCCAGTTTGGTATTTACATCCACCAGAGATGGTCCCTCAACCATCCCTTCCCCCCCAAATGGAAGGAATCCCAATGACAATTCCCATACTCACTCCCACCATACTCTCTACACCCCCACTCACTAACCTCCCTACCACAGTTGGGGGCAGGCGAAAGAAGAAAGAGCCCACAACTCCACTTCCCCCACGCATCCAATCTCCGTGCACGCTATGTGAGAAAGATGGACACCCAACCAACAAGTGCCCATCTTTACCCAAGTTACGTAACCTAATTCAACCCAGTCAAACACCATCACTGCTCGCCACTGTAACAAGTATCGCCGCTATCTCCCCGAACACAAGTAAAAAAGGACTGTGAACCAAATTCACTTGTGCCATATGTTCAGAATATGGCCATTATACACACCATTTCCCAGTGCTACCTCAGTTCCAACAGATGTTAGTTGCAGTACATCAAAGATTCCAGCAGGAACATCGTCTAGTTACATCATCCCCACCAAACATCACTGACATCCATTATGTCACGAATTCATTCAACGAATGTATGATATGCCCTTGCTCTCTATGTGAATCCTTATATCATTTTACATATCAATGTCCTATGATCATTGAATACAGGCAATGCCAGATGGCCTTGATTCAAACCCCTGCGCCCCCTACAAAATCGATGGTTGACCTTACCTCACCACTTGAGATTCTTCATATCATTTCTCCTGAACCAGAGGCACTCCCTATACCTCTGTGGTTCTTGGATGACTTATCCGAGGATTTACCCCCAAATCCCCCCAATTCTCCCGTTCATTTCCCTATGGAAATTTACATCCAACTACCACTGGTACTCCTTAGTACCTCGATATTTGGTTTATGTTGAGTGAACCATCGCAATCTCATTGCATTATTCCCCCTGCTTCATCATCCCCAAAGGACAACCACATGGTGACATTCACTGATATAACTCTTTTAGACCCCTTGGATTCCCGCCAATTTCATTGTGACAAGGACATACTCGAGGAACTAACCATTCTCGACTACCCATGGGATGCACTACACCATAGAGTGCTCTTCTTTTCACAGGAAGCCTTCACGCCTCCTAACCAACACCCCATATACACAGTCGAAACCAAGGATTTTATTCCATCAGGGGATATCGACTGGTTCAACAACCCCATCCCTGCCCCTGATGCTTTTGAAGAAGGCAACATGGCCAACATTTCCCCGACCATCAAAATCGATATTTCCATAAAAAATGAAGTCGTCGAGGAAATCACCATTGGCATCGCATGAACTCCTCAAGAAATCACCGCCTATAAATCCCTCTTCCAAGAATATTGGGATATTTTTTCCTGGTCATACACATAGATGCTTGGCCTTGATCCCTCTATTGTCGAACATCGCATCAACACCTGGCCTGACATTACACCATTTCATCAAAAACAACGACCGCTACACCCATCCAAAGCAGCGGCCATTAAAGCCGAGACTGACAAATTACGTGCGGCTGGTTTCATCTACCCCATCGCCTATACCTCATGGGTTTCCAACCCTGTACCCATTAACAACAAATAGGGCATTATCCGTGTCTGCACGGACTTTCACAATGTCAATCACACCTATCCCAAAGACAACTTTCCAACGCCTTTCATCGATCAAATTATCGACGACTGTGAAGGCCACGAGGCTCTGTCCTTCATGGATGGTTTCTCTGGTTATAATCAAATCCAAATCCACCCAGCCGATCAATACAAAACCGCATTCACCACCCCTTGGGGTACGTTTGCGTATCGTGTCATGCCTTTTGGCCTAAAGAACGTTGCTGAAACTTTCTAGTGGGCTATGACATACATTTTTGATGATCTAGCTCATATCATCCTCGCATACTTAGACGATCTCATAGCTCGATCCAAAAAATGCACCCAGCATCTTGATGATTTACGGATCATCTTCCAACAGTGTTGTCAGTACAACATCCACTTGAACCCCCTCAAATGCGTATTTTGTGTCACTACTGGACGCCTCCTCGAATTCATTGTTTCCCAAAGCGGTATTATCGTGGACCCCCTCAAAGTCCAAGCCATCACCGAAATTCCACCCCCACAGAATTTACACCAACTACAGAGCCTACAAGGAAACACTAACCTTCTACGGTGATTTGTCCCAGACTATGCCACTCGAGCACACGGTTTCCTTCGCTTAGTCCTCCACGACATCCCATTCCACTGGGATGAACATGCCCAAAAATCATTTGACGATCTTAAAATGGCGTGCTCCAATGCCCCTTTAATTAGTGCACCCGACTACAATCGTGACTATATCCTCTACATATCAGCCTCAACTATCTCAGTAGTAGGAGTTCTCGTTTAAATCAGTAATGATGATCATGAGCATGTCATTTACTACATTAGTAAAAACCTCTCAGGGCCACCCCTTAAGTATAAACACGAAGAGAAACTAGCCCTTATAGTCATCCTCGCAGTCCAGAAACTGCGCCATTACATTCTTCTTTGCATGACTAAAGTCATAGTAGATTCCAACCCTATGCAATACTTTCTCAGTCATCGACAAATTAATGGAAAATTTTCCTGATGGATCATCGTCCTCTAGGAATACGATCTTGAATTTTCAACACCCAAGAGAAAGAAATCCCTCATCCTCGCCGAACTTGTCACAACCTTCCCCTCTGATACTACCAGTGCCCTCGTCAATACCGACTTCCCCGATGAACATCTTTTTCATATCACTTCGGATGATCCTTGGTACAGAAACCTCCTTGTCTACCTCCGAACCCAAAATTTTGATAACCACCTCTCACGGGATGATCACCATCGTATTCACCACCAGGCCCCCCGTTATCTCCTCATTGGATATATATTATATCGACGAGGGGTCGACACCATACTTCATCGATGCTTGACTATTGATGAGGTCGATAGAGTCTTGAAGGACTTCCATAGCGGCGCATGTAGGGGCCATCTTTCGGGAATGTCTACTGCTCAGAAAATCATCTGAGACAGATATTTTTGGCCCACATTGTTTCATGATTTCATTCATGCCATGAAGTGATGCGAAAAATGTCATCTTTACGACAACAAAGCATGAGCACTACCTGCTCTTTTCCACCCAGTCATTACTGTAGGCCCCTTTTGTAAATGGGGCATCGACTTCATGACTTGTAATCCCCCATACAACAATGGACACAAATACATTATTGTCGCAGTCAATTACTTCACAAAATGGGTTGAAGCCATGCCCACCTTCAACAACACCGCTGACACTGTAGCGTATTTTTTCTTTAATCACGTCATATCCCACTTTGGAGTACTACTCCAACTAGTTTCCGATCACGGGAAACATTTCGAGAATGAGATTTTCATCGAACTCTCATCTTGGTTGGGATTCTCCCATGAGTTTGCCTCACCATATTACCCTCAGTCTAATGGACAGATCGAAGCAGTTAAGAAGGTCCTCAAGACCATGTTGCAACACACGATTAACAAACATAAGACCACTTGGCATCATATGTTATTTTTTGCGCTATGGGCTTACTGCACAGCCATGAAAATGACCATTGGTTTCACACCATTTCATCTAGTCCATGGGGTCGAGGCCACTCTTCCTATCGAGTGTGAAATTCCCACCTTACGCACCGTAATTGAGCTATTACATGACACTGCTTCAATGGAGAAGTGCTTGCTGAACTTAGAGTCCCTAGATGAAGATCATCGATCTTTATTACAGAACAATGAGGCAGCCAAAAAATGGTCAAAGGCTACCTTTGATATCCATTCCAACATTCGCTCATTTCATGAAGGCGACCTCATCCTTGCTTACGATATTTCTCACGATACCCTCGGTCATGGAAAATTCAAGTCACTATGGCATGGCCCCTACATTATCCAACATTGCCTCACCAAAGATGCATACATCCTAGCCTCCCCCAAAGGCCTCTCTCTCAAATAACCCGTCAACGGGTTATACTTAAAGAAATTTTACGCTTAAGTGTAGCCATTCTACATTAGGTTATTTCTTTTATAGCATTTTTAATATTTTTTCCATCCCTCACATCTAAACTATCATTTATGTTATTGAAAGATGCTTCCTCCACTGGCCTACCACATCGGTTACGCCGACGACACCAACCATTGGACACAAAATCTCGCTTCGGCAGCTTGGGCCCTCTATTTCCCCTCACATGAACTACTCCACTCTAGCGGCATATGTTTGGGTTCAGTAACCAACAACCAAGCTGAGTACACTATCGTCATTGGCCTCCTCGCCGATGCCAGTCATCATTGTATTCGTCACCTTAGCGTCTTTCTTGACTCCCAACTAGTCGTCATCCAGCTCAACAATGTGTACCGTGTCCGCGATCCTTGCCTCTTTAGCAAATACCTACAAGTTAGACGTTTATCTCACCATTTTGATTTCATTTCATTTACACATATTCTAAGACAATTGAATCAAATTACAGATAACCTATCTAACATTATACTCAATTGGCATATATCACATCAAGATACCTATACACACAAGAGCCTGTCACAACATATATAGATTAGACATAATCCACACATTACAAAACATACATGTAAACATCACAAAGACCCAAAAATGTATACTCATATATATATATATATAAATCAGTCAACAGTGCCATCAAAATGTGTACATACACATAAAAAACATCATATACAAAATCCGCAGGCCAACAAATCTCCTCGGTACAAAACTGGTGCCACTACACCAAAATGGGCTCACAAACCTATCTACAAAAATACATAGAGAGACACTCAAGGTGCCTCTAGAGCACCACCTCCTACCCCTCCCTTAGGCGGTGGTGCCCCACCCACTATTGATCCCTCCGGACCTATAGGTAACCACCCGATCATCGCATCACCTGCTACTGCTGCTCGTCGCACCATGGTCCGCCACGTTAGCGACACTCCCACACACTGATGTAGGACACCCTCATCCTGGATTCGTGACCTCATCCCCTCAGACACTCTTTGTAGCACTGCCTCCAAGTGAAGGCGAATATCCTCAAAATCTCCCCCGACCTCCACCGAAGGAGCATGCGATTGTCCAGCACTTGGGTCATCAAAACAACGTCTCCTAGTGAATCTCTCATCACCGACGGGTCTCGCCTCAACATCCTCGCACCAACATCTCTCTTATGCCCGTGGCTCTACCCGCGGAGGTCTCACTATCCCCTAATGAGATGATGCTCTAACCCACTCAACCTCAAGCCCGTGAGGTCCCACATCGACACAAATAAACAAACAAAACATAGCATCAACATCCATCCATACATAAATACACATGGTATACCGTCTAAATATCAAAACATAAAACATCACATCATACCTCGATGGTGGAACACCTCCCCTGGAGGTAATACCATATCTGGATCACCCCGAAAATCCACCCCACAGTATGGATACTGCAGTAGGATCTGTGGTATCTTCTGCCACACTTGTGCATCCTCGACCGAGAAAAAATGGCCACCCTCACCACCACCATGGTGAACCAAAATCGTCGACCACCGCATCAGTCATGGCTCTCGCGCACCAGGTGCACCCAATAACACTCTAGGGCACAACATCGACACCCTCTCCAAAAACCAGGCCACCAAGATAGACCCAAAGGCAAAGTTTCCTGAGTCCATAGTCTGACATCTGTCTAGCTACCCTACCATCTTGGCATGCAACATCAAACCCTAGGCAAAATGCTCTCCAGCTAGTGCCCTCCCCATAACCCTCAGTTGACCACCACTGATCTGCTGAGTCACGAGAGAACCATATACCCTCACAATCATCACTGCTACACAACGATGAGCTAAATCATCCATCGCCTCGATACTCACTATGGATCCTGACATGAAGTTCTCCCTCGAACAGTACCTCTGGCCCAAGGTAACTAACTAGACGTCCGCAAGTAACACAGGCTTTGCCAGTAGGGGCGTTCTTCGAAATGGGATCCCATTCAGAAAGTATACATCCTCCACCATAGTGAAGGAAATCTGCTCTCCCTGCAACATAAAGCAATGCAGATCCAGACTCCACATCTGGATCAGAAACTGCAGAAGATACTCCTGCGCCCGTATCAACGGGCACTCGAAGAACTTCAACAACCCATAGGCTGCCAAAGTAGCACGAACCCCTGACTCCTCAATAGAGATGGTATCCCTCAGTTGTGACCAGTCCCGCTCTTGTCAATCGACCGACATCGTGCAAAATGATCACTTGTAACCACATAATACAGTCCTAGGTCAACCATATTGACCATAAAACACATTAAAATCTCCAAAAAAGACAAGTTTTGCACCCATCAGCCTTTCCCACAAGGTGCGGCTATTTAACCCACAGGCATGCACATATGCATGCCTATTCACCCCACAGGTGTGCACACATGCGCGCCTATCCATCTCACAGGCTCCCTATAGGGGTGCCTCCATGTGCCCCTCTCACAAACACAGGCGCCCATCACAGCTTGTTTGTCCACTACACAGTCGTGCACCCATGCGAAGCTGTGTAGAAAACATGCATGCCTTTGTCCCCCCTATGGGTGCACCCATGCATGACTATCTGGATAACAGGCACGCACCTGTGCGTGCATATTTCTAGATTGCCCATGCATTGGGGGGCCCAAACCCATAAAACCCCTGTACGGACCTTAGTACAGGCCCTGCCCACAAATTGAAAACCTACTTCTATGCAGGACGATAAGACTACTAACCTGAAGCTCATTGGTCCTGAATCGGCTGCCTCATTCTCCTGAAATCTCCAAATCTCCTCTGTATACCTCTCATCCAGTCACTATGACAGCAAGTACAAATGAAGTGGCAATGTGGGCCCTACAACTATATATAGGCCTTTCCGCCAAACTTCCAAACACCATTTCGAGAGCTCCGGTTGTCCGTTTTTCGATCTGTCTTCAGCCACAGGATCAACATCCTATCACCTACATCAAAATAGTCCCCGGGCCATTTTGTATCCTTAGCCCCCAGGGTGCCATTTTTTCATACCCGGTCCAAGTACGCATGCTCATGTTCAAAATTATCAAATAAATGCTTGTATATTCGATTCTCTTCAGATATTGTTCACGTTGGGTATTTGGTTTTCATGTGTGCAGGTACTTGGTCATCATACATCAATGCAACCCCTTCAGGTATATAATCAACACTGTCATGTAATCATTCCCTCTGAATCCCAATTGCATCTCCAATCACATCCTCTAAAATTTGCCTTTAGGATCCCCATCTCCGGCTCTGTAGTAGTGACACCTCCATTGCATTTTAGGTATTTCTACCTAGTAGCACTCTCCCCCACATGATTTGTCCCATTCATAGCACCCTTTGGTACTTTGACACTCATGATTTGTTTTTCAACCCTTTAGGGATGGGAGTCCCGATAGTCTTACATCATGTTGTGAATCAACCACATATACCTTCTCCTCATTTTGCTAGATTTCCCAAATGGACTCCCAGATTATCTCTTTAAGGTTCTATTTTGACTCCACCTCCACAGTATCATTAACCCTCCATTTCATCCACAATCAATTTTCTTATCTGCAAATTTCTCTCCATTTCATCTATGTCATACATAAACTCACCCATGGGGCCCCCAACCTCCACCATTTATCCGAGCAAATTGCGCCCTCACCGGCCCAACCATATTACATTGGGGCACCTATTTCTGTATTTGTACACTCATCCCAAATTATTCTTTATTCGTTTGATAAATTGTAAAAAGCCTTTGTTTCCAGCATTTACATATCTTTTTGTCGTCACCTTTGGTGACCTTCTTCCCTATTTTGGAAAACGCAACCCATGTCGCCCTTGGTTGGGGAACTCCTTATCATCTACTCCTATTGACATCATCCATATACTTAGAGTATCCCACAGGCCACTTACCTCTTCTCTCTGAGTTTGTCCACTTTGTCCCACCTCTAGCACAACTTATCCCACGTCTTGTTGTCCCCCTAACACTCGACCTAGTTGCATGGTTGCAGCCACTTATACTTCGCGTATACCCCCCACCAAGGGCAGTCATGAGTCCTCATAAATATTGACTTCGTCCATGTACCTCCTCCACTCCTCACCTCACCTAGTAGATTTCACGAAGCCCTTCTCTTCTTGGAGTTGTGTCTCCCTTTTGTCGACATCAACACAGTTTCGAGAAGGGCGACAGTATCTTGACTCTCATTACCTTTCCAATGAAAGGTCTTGGACGACACAGGGAGAACCACAATTTCTCCTTGCTGTCGTTGACCCCAATAACATTCGACTTCAACATTTTCTCATGTTATGGTGAGTCTTACTTTACAACTATTGCAGTTATTTCTTATATTTTCCGAAGACCTCTAAACTTGGCTGGGCTATCAATGCCTACAGAATCCATCATACTTCTTACAAGTGTCATTGCCTACTGTTCAGAGTATGTTCATCCACAGAATTGTCTTCTTCCTTTATCATGATCGCCCCGAGGGTGATGCAGTTGCCTACATCAACACACAGTTTCAGTTACTGTACAATGCCATTCTTTTTTGAGTTACATGACACGAGCATGGGGCAAGCCCACCTTGTTTGTACACAATTTATTTTTACACACCTTATGGAAGGTTGGGTCCTATATGTCCCCTTCTCCCTCCAAAGGGAAACTCTTGACACTCTCACTATCTCTCTCTCTTACAACGAAACTCTTAGTAGAAGAAACATTAATGAAATTAGGCTATACATATGCTCCTAACCTCATCCATCAAGGGGCATCTATTATCACTGAAATTTTGTTTGCAAATGGTTACAAGAATCCAGCATCATCAAACATTTATGAGGTCACCCATGGAACAAAATTACCAAAAATGCATTTCCAAAAGGTCCAAAACTATACAACCAATGTTAAAATTAAGGTTTGCTATGACTACACAGGGCGCACGCGCACATGTGCGATCCAGAAACGCATTAAAAGTGCACATGCACACGGTGCACGTCTGTGGTCGCTAAAATCCGTGCACATCTCAGAACAATGCATTTATGAGATTGGTCGGCATCCCACCCACTTCTAGTTCAGCTTCCAAGTTGATTTGACACCCAAATCTCGATTGAATCTGACTGCGTGGATGGTCAAAGACCTAAAAATGCCCTAAATAGCCTCTTTTCACACTACAAGTTGGTTGCACAATACCTCAAAGAGGTGCTATAAAACAAGGCCATGGGTGCACTTCATTTTCAAGGAATTCATTAACAAAGTTATGATACTTCTATTCTCTTGAGGAATCCTCTATTCTCATCAAGAGTATACTAGCACCATTACATTGGGAAATCCATCTCACCTCTTGAGTGGATTAGCTTGGGATTCTTTCACCATTTCATTCAAAGTTGTAAGAAGAGATTAGTTGTGGGGGTCCAAGAGCCCTCCCTTGGAGGAAGACGGGACCCAAAGTCCTCTTTCTTCTTGGTGTTTTCTTTCACTAATATAATCCTTGCCATTGGTGACATGAGTCTTATTGGTTTTTTGTTCTTATGTCCTTATGCTCAATAGTTTAGTTGTTCTTTTATTTCTTAGTTTAATTCTCAGTTTTTCTTTTATGTTTCTTTCCCTAACCCTTTTCCTTTACATATTTCTTTCTTAGCTAACCCAACTAATCTTGTAAGCACCTCTGTTTTTCTCATTTAGGTGATGAAAGAGGCGCAACAATGTCTATGCATATGAATACAAGAGACAAACAACATGGACACTTATGCACCTTTAACATCTAGTCTCTCTAGCCTAATAAAAACATAAGCATCCTAGCTTACAATAATAGGCTCACCAACCTATAAAACACATCATATACACAAAGGATCCCTGGCCTCAAAATCGCATGTTCTTAAGTTGTTGCGTGTTGTATCCTGTAATGGGCACACTTCATCATTTTACTGTGCAGTACATGAACACAGTATGCCATGAAACGTGCATACAAAATGATATCCAACAACTCACCAGCTTAAGTACATTTTCATTTACATTTACAATTGGGTTCGGCCAAGGGATATTACATTTGATCTCGGCCACCAATGATTATTTTGAGTGACATTCATTGGTGTTGTGCCAGGGGATTTTGTGGAAATCACACCATTTTCTAGTGTCCTTTGTCTTTCCTTTACCCTTAATTTCCTGTGGCTTAGACTAGTTTTCTGAAAGATGGTTGTTAGGGCCGTATTTACCATACTTCGGTTGTTGCGTATCTTCAGACCCAAAATCCCACTTGTTCAGGTGCTTAAATGTCTAGTCAAGATTAAAAACACATCTATAAGAAACACCGAGTGATGAGATGTCCAGAAAATCCATTTCAGTTTGGATGTATGTATGTAGAGCCCCACGATATTTTAGAACCATATGTCACTTAGAGTCTTTGATAACCATCTTGGTGTGAAAATTATGGAAGGTATTGGTGAAATCTGACCCTTTTTGGTCCCTCTCTTTCCGCAGTGTGGTCCATATCATGTATTGGTCATCATAGTTTCCAACAGGGTAATATTGTTCCTTGCCCGCATCCACAAAAAAATCTCAAGTGGGCTCAGTCCCATATATTCTAGACTCCTCTGTGGAATTTTTCTCCCAGTCAATTTCGTACCAATGTTTGACATGGTGGAGATCCATAAGGAGTGTGAAGGTTATCTTTTCCTTGTCGAAGAAATATGGGAATATCAAAATTAACTTGTACTTTAAAAGGCGAGGTGCCTCCAAAGTGGCTTCTTGATGAATAACTGCATGTTTTTATTGGTAGGCATTGAAGGACGTGGGAAAAATTATCCATCATTTCATCACTCTGTCGCATGAGAGATTTCTCAATCTACAAATTAATAGAGATATTTTCCTCAAGAGAGACAAGCTTGATACCCAAATTTCTATACTGGGACCTCGTCGGGGACATGCACTGAAAAACGATCATGAGCAGTCTGCTCTGATACCACTGATCTAGATTATTTTAGGCACGAAATAATAGCGGAGATATAATAAATAAATGTACAAAGATATCTCAGATATCCAATAATATAATAGAAATATAACAGATATGCAACCATAAACACAGAGATACAATAATACACAATTTATATTAATGAGTGAAATGTACAAAACTGTAGAAATACTGAGAGAAAGACTCGGTAGAATGGTGGAAGATTATCTCTGAGAAGAGATGTTATGGATACTCACATTCACAAGAATATGACTTATAATGAGGCTGTAAAGTCATTTTTAACATAAATAAAATCCAAAACCCTAACTTCAGAAGATGAAAAGCCAACAATTTTGTGGACCCCGTTTTGGGTAGTTTGGTGTATCAACTTCTCGGGGGTGTAACTTTGGCATACGATCTTCGTTTGGGGTGCATGAATGCCTGTTGGAAAGGTATCATCGAGGATATTAATTTTAGGGGATCAATAAAAGACTTAATATATCATTAAGGTGCTCGATCCCAAAAAATACTTCATTTAGGCCCTCAAAATGGCCCCAAAAGTGTAGTAACCGAAAAAATGCTAAAAATAGTAAATTGTCGGAACACTGTTTGGAGCTAGATGGGATAGCTGGGTAGACACCGATATCCACCTGGATCAGGCCACATGTCACATGGGGATTTTTCTATGGGTCCAGATAAATTGTCATGCCTGTTTGGGACTTCAGGTGGTTTATAAGTGCCACATGTCAGGTGAAGGCAGTACCACCTATTACGATAGGTCAACTTGGGTCATGACATGTCGTCCTAGTGATATAGATTATTTTCGAAATGAAATGAAAGTAGAGATATTACAATGAAACACATAGAAATATTTCCAGAAATAGAGAACTACAATAATACATGAATTCTATTAATGAAAGAAATGTAGAGAGACTGTAAAAATACAAAGTGAAAGACTCGCTAGAATGGTGGCAACATATCTATGAGAAGAGATGTGATGACTATGCTCATTCACAAGAATATGCATACAAAGAATATATGAAGACATTTTTACAATAAAAATGAATTCCAAAACCAAATACATCCAAAAACCTAACCCTAGGAGATGAACCACCAAAATTCATGTGGGCCCTGTTGGGGTAAGTTAGTACATCAACTTCCCAGGGTCATAACTTTTGCATACGCTCTCCATTTTAGGTGTGTGATAGCCCGTTGGAAAGGAATTTTGAGAAATACACATTATGTAATTAAACTTTTACTACATCAATAGTTTGACTATGGAAAGCCCAAAAACATTTTTTTAGGGCCTCAAAACGGCCCCAAAAGTACATAAAGATGTACTGAAATGAAAACTCCCAAAATAAGATAGTTGGAATAGGTGGGTAGACACCAATATCCACCTAGATGTTGTGTAGGGATTCAATACATCCATGAAAGTGAAAAATCCATAATTACAAAGAGATGTCACCTTTACAGAGAAATGTGTTGAATTGAAAATTGTTAAGATGAGCCAAGTGGAATTTGGAACAGGTGGGTGGCCACCAATATCCACCTAGATCAGTGCTCCCCATTTAGGAAGAAACTATCTCCATTGCGTTGAGTGCCTGGGAAGAGGGGAAAACATTTGTTGAATCTGAATCTTGGTGATTTTCTTTCCTTACTGGAGAATTTGTGTTGCTTGGTCTATGGAAGGTTGTCACGAACCTGTTGTTAGCGTCATTGAATATGTTCCACCAAGTTGTTGTATCTTGTCTTGACGGGGAATTCTTTAGGCACCATCGTAGGTGAAGAATAAATATCTTATTTCCATTATGAAATATACTTCGTATGGATAGAAGGTGTTGAGTCTAGAGTTGTTGTAGTGACATTTTTCTCATCCTTTGAACAGATTGTGAAGAGGTTGAATTTAATGGTATGAGAGATTTCCTTGTAGCATTTTTTTGGTGGAATAATAGTCAAAAATACCTATTGTATCCTGTAGAGTTGACCCCTCAGAGTAATAATGACACTATTGTTATTGGATATATCGGTAAATGCAAACATAAACTGATATCCTTAGATCCACCCAGATCTAGAAAAAAACAAGACAAGACATGGCGCTTTCCCTAAGCTCTAATCATTGAATCTATCATCAAAGAAAGGATGAATAACATACCTTTGAACATCGCTTCCTTATGTATTTGTTGTCCCTGCTTCACTCCGATGCTCTTGTGCTATTGATCCTGTAATGAAACACAAACCAACCGAAGTGAAAGCAATAATAATATATTCAATGAAGACTTATACATGTGATCAAGGAATCATGTAATAAAATGAGAATGATTTTATGGGAAAGAAACATGCAACTGTATTATATTAAGAGAAAGTGTAAGATACAACCAAACAACCTTGATGTTTCTAAGTTCGCTTTTGGTGGCCCTTGCTCTTGACACACACACTTGCTCCAAGCTCGCATGAAGATGGTCCACAATAACTTGATAAGGTGAGATGAAGCCTTCAAGCATATGATGTAGAGTACCTCACACAATTCACAACCTATTCAACCTTAATCATTCCTTACTTTCTCTTGCTTACTTAATGCTTAACCTTTTCCATGAGAAATCCATCATTATATAGGAGAAATAGAGATGATTAAAGAGATCAATATGATCCCACCAAATTAGAGAGATGGGTAGGATATCAACCACACAGATGTCACCTCATATTCTAGAAGATTCCTTCTAGAACTTTCGTGAACTTCTTCCTTTTTCCCAGTTTTAGAACATTGTTGCACCCTGTCTATATAACATCCTATAGAAACCCTGCAGTCTAGGTTTAGAGCAGCCTGCAGAAATCAACATTTCCACACTGTACAATACTACTAGCCTACAACGTCATTCTAAAAGCAGGCCTTGTAGAGTAGGAAACTAGTTACTTTTCTCATGGGAACGATCCTTTTGAGAGGTTGAATACATGCTTGTAGACACATCATCAGGGTAACCAAAATAATGTGTAATAGAATGCTCCCCAAACTATGAGGTTGGAATCTGTGAAAGCCGAAATTATTTATAGAACGTGTGTGTGTCAGAAACAAGGAGTGCACCAATCGAGAACCTACAAACAACCAAGCATTTGCACAATATTATACCATTTCTGAGGTAGGCATTCCCATGCTCAGACTACAAATGATTTAAACCATCAATCTCAGTCATGGCCACCAATCATACACTATGGATCCATGTAACCAAGATTCTACATAGCCACCAGGAATGCACTATCGATCTATGCTCTAGAAAATGCAAATTCAGACATAGCCATGAGACATACAAAGTGGATCTATGTGTCGATACAAATCATAAATATTCCATCGCAACCTGGACCAAAAATATGAGATCTAGGGTGTTCAATCCCTTTGTCTATAAGTACAAATCTAGTCATGCGATTATAGGTGTTGAATTCGAAGATGGTAGAAACCACTTGATTACCATGGATGATTTTAGGGGCTAAATTTCGCTCATGGGCTAATTTTCCATGGTTTTTCCAAAAATGAGATTCGCTATTTTAAAAATAATTCGCCTAAATTCTATAGGATAAAATTATTTTACCTTAAAAATCGCCAAAAATTTATAAAATCTATATAAAATCCTTAGAAAATTGAATATTTTTACAAAAATATCGCCAAACATTTATAGTTGGCATATGAAGGATTAGTAAGATTTGCCAAGGTTTCTACATTTTAAAATAAATTTCCATCCTTAAAATCATCCCTGTTGATTACCGATCATTGATGAAAACCGTTAACAAGTGCAAGGGAAATCACCATTGCTTTCAATGACTCCCAAGGTACCCCAGTACAATCCATCGAATGTGAATAAATGAGTTGAAGTCAAACATTCGATAGAATATATCGATCAAGGACCAATGATGTGAATCCACTGTTGAAAGTGAAGAAACCTGCCATTGAGGCATGTAGGCTCTAAGGTACTAAATTATTTCTAAGTCTTATTCCTGGATGATGAGTTGAAGATGAAAGAAAAAGACTCATCACAGGAGGGCCTTGATGTATCCCCCATCAATGATGTGAAATAAGTAACATATTTAGGGTATATCAAAGTATGAAAATGATTTGAAATTGACACAGGGAAGGCCAACATGGTAAGAATTGATAACTGCAAATGGTCGACTCGATAGAAGGCTTGTGGAAGGTTGGACTTCTCTTAAACATATGAATGAAACAAAAATGGTCTTGGTAGCATTGACTCAAAGATGACCCAAGATATGAACTTGTAGAAGGTCAGACGAGAGACAAATGAATTTCCCAACCCGGGGTCAATGATGAAGGGGGTGTCATGTTCAAGAGAGAATATTACTGCCACTAACACAAATACTGAGACACATTTCTTTCCCAAATTTCCCCCCACCATTTCTGGCGAGTACCTCTTTATTTTTAGGCAAGCTTGAGGAGGATAACATATCATTGTTGATGTAAGCTCATCCTTTGGATGAGTCCCTCAGAGTATCTTTAACGAGCCCTAAGAAGGAGTGGTACGGTCCCATATGGGTCTTTCAATGTTTGTTTAACGAGTCCAAAGATAGAAAACTCAGGGTTTTTCATGTTTAGAGAGTCTGAAAAACGCTTAAAGATAACTCTCTCATTTCCTTTTTAGTAAAGTAGTTCGATGAGACCGAAAAAGTGATAAACTATCACCCATCAAATGTTTTCTTCAAATACTTTTACGATCATGAAAAGAACAAGGTCGCTCGACAATGTTTTCATTTTTATGGAGCGTGAAAAGAGCTTAAAGGATGCTCCATGAGTTCTATTATTTTCATGTTACCATGATTAGTATGAAAAGACAAAAAAAGTATACTCAGTTGCATTCTCATCGATTTTCGAGCACGAGAACGAACAAAGACTAGGCTCGAGGTTTTTCTGAAAAACCTTAAAAAGTACTTGTACATGTGACAAACAGAAAAACAAATCAAGAAAAATATTTGTATTTCCTTGTTCAAGATTCTAGTTCTTCCATCTGCAAGAAAACAAAACACTCACGAGACCATCAGACCTTTAGGTTTTGGAGAAAATGCATTAAAATAATATGAAATATCAATAGAACAAGTAAAAAATGAAATAAACACAAGTAAAATCCATTATCCCTTTTTACTATTTCATTTGCATTTTTCCAAAAACTTGGCTAGAAACCCTATTTTTACCTCAAACTTCGACTATTGATTGCGGGAGGTAAGGGAAACCATTCAACGAATGCCTTCCGCCAAAATGGTAATCTCCTTATCCTCTTGCTTTTCAATGGATTACATTTCATTTGTATTGGTGAAAAATGGATTTTTGAGTTGAGTTTTAGGCCGATAGGTGCATGCTGGGGCCATCGCAGGTGAGCTATATTGGGACATGAAAAAACCATAGGTTTCCGCAGGTGGCCCATGGTTCACCTGCGAAAAACCCACACTGTGTAGTCGAAAATCAAATTTTCTTTATACACGTTTAGCCAATAAAAAAATTTCAAAGCAACATATGAGGATTCTAACTCCCTTTTATTGTCCCAATACAGGTTTTTGATCATCAAAATGATGGAGTGGAGGGAGGGGGAACAACAAGATTATTATTTCATTGCTTTGAATGACCTGAGTACTGTAAATTCTCTCTGAGAGTGTGGATTACTGAAATTCTTTGAAATCCAGGGCATGAGGGACCAACTGAGGTTACTGGAGTATCTAGTCCACATGTGGGATGTGGACTAGCAGGTGTTTCATGTGGGTTCCCACGTACTATCCTTAGATATCGAAGATAACTATTTATTGACAGGATTATCTCGCCATGGATATCATGTGACCTTGACAGGAGGTAGAGGTGGTGGTCTACCAATGAGTGAATATCTTCATCGATACTATGATCTTGAGGCAGAGAGACACAATGACAAAGTTTCCATCAGGGGTGTTCGAGATTTACCCCTTCAGACTATTATTTTTACCAATGCACATATGGAGGGGAGTGCATATCCTCACATGGCGCTCCAAATCTATTTTCAATATGCAGTAGAGTGCATGGAGCCTTGGGTTTTTAATTGGAGTGACAAAGTTCTTCATAGCATGAAGACACAACTATCAAAATTCAAGAGAGGGGACCTACAACAATTTGGATATGGGTCTATCTTAGTGTATTTATTCCTAGAGAGATTCCCCCATTTATGTTTACAGGTAGAGTGGGGCATATCAGCTCCATGAGACCCAAGGATGAAGAGGTGGTGTGACCTCATGGCCCGACATGTGGTGGGCCCCATCATGAAGTATAATGATGTATTTTTTGACTGGTTAAGGCCTCAAATTCTTATGGTGGATGATTATACATATGCCAGGTTGGATTTCAGAGGTGACCCCGACTTGGTTCTACCTGAGGGATTTTAATGGGGAGATCTAGGTAAGAAATACATTTTGTTTTTAGGATGTTTTTGTGAATTTTGAAATATAAAATATTTTTTATGCTTTCAATCCAATGACCAATCAAAACTTTCTGACAATGCATATGTAGGGCCACACCGACCTCAGGGTACATCCCCTATCCATAGATGAGGGGAAGTAGCCATGGTAGTAGGATGGGATGCTGGTGACTATGAGGTGGTCGAGCAAAAACTAGAAGGATTGGAAACAGATATCCTGGACATCTCCATCGATGAGATTCCGAGGAATTATCAACACCATACTATAGGCATATCTGGTTAACTTAGTCAACTACTTCGTAGGGTAGCACGGGCAGTATTGTGCTACCATGAGCAACATCCTTGATGTTATTTTTTATATGAAGCCAAGTTCTTCTCATTTTTATATTTTTGGTCTTTAGACGAAAACACCTTTGTGTAAAACAATTTTATCATTATATATATACATGAGGCTTCTACCAACTTACTTGATTTAATGTGAATTGTGGTTGGATTTACATGTGCCTCAAATTTCTGTCTAACACATAATTAGTTAATGTATTTAGAAATCTAGGAATATGATGATATTCAATGTAATCGAAGTAAATTTCCAAGAGGCGAATTCGTAGATATACCCATAACAAAGTAGGACTTAGGATAGCATATACATTACTTAACTCTAGTACCACTAACTGCGAATCAAGCCATACAACAAGGTGACAGATTCCAAGTGAAATAACGTCGGTCAACAATTCAATGATTGCACTATATTCCATGATATTGTTAGTTGCACGACTGAGGAAGACACCATGTAGACTGATTTACTCGTTCATAGGTGCATAAATTGCCCAAGAAGCTGATGCTAAGTTTTGAGTACTACGACTAGAGCCATAAGCAAAGGCAATGTAGGGTAACGAAGGCACTGACATCTGGAAACCAAGCACAATGCAAGGTAAGCAACTGGGAGTCGAAACCAAATAACGAAAAAGAACACAAAAGTAGCACACACTAGTATGAAACAATAAAAATACAAGAACTCATGAAAATATGACCTAAGCATAGTACTTCTTTAAGTAAATCCCATTCCTAGGCTCACTGAAAGGAATTCCACCATAATCCACTAACTCATAAGCTCCCTTCTCCAACACCTACTTAACAATATAAGGACATTGCCACATAGCCTCGAATTTTCTGGCCCCTAGTAAATCACGATCTTGTTCATAGAGGAGAACTAGATCACCTTCAAAGAAAACATGTGGCTTGACATGCTTGTCATATTGGGCCTTGAAACACTTTTTATGGGCTTCAATAACCAGGGTGGCATCACGATGGGTTTCATCTAATTGCATCAAGTATAATAGATGTTCCTCTTTGGCAGAGGTGTTGGGGATAATTTCAACGACTAGTTTCAAAGATGGTATCTCACATTCAATCGGAAGGACAAGTTTGATACTGTTAAGACTGAATACAAAAGCACCACAACAGATACACAAGAACAATATGCAAAATCTTCTTTATTACTATCAAACCCTTAGGGTAGGGAAACACCATACAATGGATCCTATTATGGAATGGATCCTCTCCTGTTCACTTTCCTCTTCAAGGGGGCATCCTCCTATTGAGCTACCGCTCCAAAATACAATATTTCTCTTCATGTCTCATTACATTGCTTGAACCCCTTTATATAGTGCTACCATCACCTAAGAACATTCTAGAGGAGGAATCTTCTAGAAGTAGAACCTTCTAAAAAGTCCTCTTACATTTATTATATCTAACTACCATAGTGGGTCTTATTTAATAATATAGTGGACCTAGTCCACCTTACATTGAATGACCTCCACTATTATCACTATGGGCCCTATGGGGCCCCCCACTACCTCTCTAGCTACCTTACATTGAATGACCTCCACTATTATCACTATGGGCTCTGATACCAATTGTTAAGAACCTGAATAGATCTACCAATATAATAACCACAAATACTGAATACACAATAGATCCATAAAGCAATATAGAAGAAACCATACAATATTATTACCAAACCCTTGAGGTAGGGAAACACCATACAATGGATCCTATTATGGAATGGATCCTCTCCTGTTCACTTGCCTCTTCGAGGGGGCATCCTCCTATTGAGCTACCGCTCCACAATACAATATTTCTCTTCATGTCTCATTACATTGCTTGAACCCCTTTATATAGTGCTACCATCACCTAAGAACATTCTAGA
>ML779699.1:455889-470109 GCA_009831015.1 Picea engelmannii | reverse complement strand
CCTCTTACATTTATTATATCTAACTACCATAGTGGGTCTTATTTAATAATATAGTGGACCTAGTCCACCTTACATTGAATGACCTCCACTATTATCACTATGGGCCCTCTGGGTCCCCCCACTACCTCTCTAGCTACCTTACAGATACCATACACTAATTGGAAAGGTGTAAACCCCATGGAAAACTTTACAGATGTCCAATAGGCCCATAATGTTGAAAACAACATTGTGTGCCAACTTGTCTTGTGAATTCCTATTATCCGTCGAAGCATAGTGATAAGAACTTTGTTTATCGCTTCAACCTAGCCATTGGCCTGTGGATAGTAGGGGGTTGAGTTTTCATGCTGAAGACCCAACTTTTCAGTAAGCTCAGACATCATGAAGTTTCAAAAATGAATACTGTGATCAGTAATGATAGCTTGTGAGATCCCAAATCAAGTGATGATATGATTGAATATGAAAATTGTTGTAGTTTTTCCGATGTTATTGAATGTAGGCATTGCCTGGCCCATTTAGTGAAATAATCCACGACTACGATGATGTATCCATGCCCTCGACTGAGTGAGGGTTACAGGTCATGAAGTCAATGCCCCATTTTTCAAAAGGACCAATGGAAACTATAGGGTGTAAAGGAGCGGGATGAGATCTTATTTTATTATTATACGTTTGACAAGCATGACACTTCTAGAAAATAGTAATACAGTCTTTAAACAAAGAAGGCCAGAATTACCCTTCTCATAAGATATTTTAGGCTGTAGCAGACCCAGACATATGACCACCACATGCTCTAGAGTGGCTGGCATTCAAAGCATTCTCAGCCTCATCATAGGTGAGACAGCGTCAAAAAATAGAGTCAACACCATGGCGATAAAGAGTGTCACTGAGAATTATGTATTGACGGACTTGATACCATATACGACGACAGTCTTTTCTAGAAAGGTCGGGCCAAAATTTTTGAGCTTGGAGATAGATGATAATATCTTCATACCAAGCATCATCATAACTGATCAGAAAAAGAGATTCATCAGGCAAGGAATCCTCTTCCACGTTTTTTGTCTCAGTGGAGGGAAGGTCACATATTAGTTCAACGAAAACCAATGATTTCTTAGACTTAGCGCATTCAAACTCTAAGTCAAACTCCTAGAGAATCACAATCCATTTGGAGTACTTTCCCTCTAGCAATCGGCGTGTAAGGATATGTTGCATAGGGTTGCAATTGGAAATGATAGTGGTCCTGCGTAATAGGATATAGTGATGAAAATGTTGGACATATTGAACAACTGCCAAGGCCAGTTTTTCCACATGTAGGTATTTGGCTTCGGTAGTCGTGAGACTCCAAATCAAATAATAAATTACATGTTCATCATGTGAATCATCTTCTTGGACTAAAACCATGGCAATGGTAGAGTCTGCAGTGGCGAGGTAGAGGAAATAGTCTCGACCATAATCGGGTGGGAAAAGCAGTGGTCTACAGGTTAGGGAAAGTTTCAAAGCTTTGAAGGCTTTGTTGGAAGTTTCTTCCCATACGAACTCGTAACCCTTCTTCAATAGTCGAGTAAATCCTAACGTTAACTCAGCATAATTGGGGATGAATCGACGCAAAATTTTTTCCTTCCCTTGCAAACTTTGGAGCTGGTGAAGTGTAGAAAGAGGAGGTAGATTAAGTATAGCCTCAACCTTAAGAGGTTCCACCCTAATTCCGTGAAGTGACAAAATAAAACCTAGAAGTCAGTCAGACTCCACACAAAAAACACATTTGTGTGGGTTAAACGTATATGATAGTAATGACGGCGAATGAAAATGGCTTGGAGATGGGTCAGGTGATCTTGGCAGTGCATGGAATGGGCTGGTAGATCATCGAGATATGGTTGTACAATGTGATTGATTTTGTGAAAAGCATAAGACATAGCGCATTGAAAAGTTGCGCCAATGTTCTTTAAACTGAAAGGTAGTTTCCGGTAGGCAAAGGTACCCCAAGGATAGATGAAAGCGGTCTTGTGTTGATCCACGGGAAAAATATTAATTTGATTATAGCCAGATAAACCATCCATTAAAGAGAATATTTCACTCCCGAGGTAATTGTCTATGATCTTGTCAACGAAGGGGGTGGGATAATTTTCCTTAGGACAAGCTTTATTAATATCCCTATAATCAACACATACACATATCATGCCTTGTTTTTTATTGACCGGAACTAGATTGGATACCCAATCGGTTAAATCCATATGATATATAAAGCTGGCTTTAAGAAGTTTTTCAACTTCGAGCTTGATAGCGGTGACTTTACGAGGGTGGATTGGGTGAAGTCTCTACCAAACAGGTTTAGCATCCGAGTAGGTCTTAATTTCATGCACAATGGTACCAGGGTCAATACTCGACATCTCTTTGTAAATCTAAGAGAAAACGTCACGAATTTCTCGAAAAATAGCTTTATAAGTGACGACTTCATCATCGGAACATGCGGCTCCAATGTGAACATTTTCGACAACTCTAGGTTTAATGGATATGTCAAGAGGAATTGTGGATGAAATATTACTTAGGTTCCCTTCATAAAGCAGATTGTGTGTTGACTCAAGAATAGAGGAAATGACAACAATGGTCAACGGAGTCGAAATCCATTGGTAACTCTCTATGGTGTGTTGTTCTAGGAAGAGGATGGAATGATGATGTCCATCATCCCATGGGGTATCTTCCATAGACATAACTGACATGATCATCTCATCCGTAGGAAAGATGATGTGAAACGGATCGAGAGATGAATCACGAAGAGAGCGAGTAGAACGGGTTGCCGATTGAATGGCTTAATAAGTGGATTCAACCAGACTTAAAGGCATTTGCTCTCCATAGCAAAGATAATCACCAGGATCACGTACTATCCACGGGTCATAAGACATGGGGGTTTCACGAATAGAGGTAGAAATCATGTTCATAGAGGCGACAAAAGGAGTTGGAACATCAGGTGGTGGTATTGGGAAGGTACCCATTAGAGTGGAGTCTTTCAGGAGACCCACACCGACATTCTTGTACCTAGGAGGTGTGTTCGGGATAAATGGTACGTTTCTAGTACGAGAATTGGAGTTGAAAAAGGCTAGTTGGTCAACCGTAACAAATTTTCCTTGATGTGGGAAACGTAGCACACGAAAAAGGGTTAACACGATGGCACGCATGGAATCAATCCAGCTACGTCCAAGTAATAGGTTATATTCAAGAGGTGCATCAAAGACCTCGACCTCCACATTGATTGATTTACCTTCCAACGTAATAGACAACGAGGGAAGAACACTGTAGGTTTTAAAACTAGAACCATTGAAATCCTTAAGTGTATTGTGTGATTCGGTGAGGGAGGGAAAGCCAATGTCTTTCCAACAAGCAACATACATGACACACATTGAGGCTCCCTCATCAATAACGGTTCTACAAATGTTCTTTTTCTCGACAACAACTTGAATATGAAACGCTAATTGAGGAGGTAGACTTGGAATGTGATATTCCAAGTCAAAGATTATCAAATTCGTATCTGTGGGATCAATTACATCGATGGAATTTAACAGTGCCTTTCCTTAAGCAGGACAAATTTGAAGGACTTCGAGAGATGACATCACAGAGGGTGCTTGCGCAAGATCTTCTACAATACTGTAGTTTTGAGCAGCACGTGCATGAGTATTGAAGGCTGACTTTCAATCAATGCCCTTTGGGGGAGGGCAGAGGAATGTATTGGGACCCAGTTTTTGGAGATGAAGAGGACCGTTGGGAGGTGAAGTTGAATGAGGTGGTTGAACCAATGAAGGTGGTAAATCATCAACTTTCTCCTTTGAAGGAAATGACAACAACGGTCGACGGAGTCGAAATCCATTGGTAACTCTCTATGGTGTGTTGTTCCAGGAAGAGGACATAACGATGATGTCCATCATCCCATGGGGTATCTTCCATGGAAATAACTAACATGATCATCTCATCCATAGGAAAGACGACATGAAATGGATCGGGAGATGAATCACCAAGAGAGCGAGTAGAAGGGGTTGCCGATTGAATGGATTGATAAGCAGATTCAAACAGACTTAAAGGCATTTGTTCTCCATAGCAAAGATAATCACCAGGATCGGGTACTATCCACGGGTCATAAGACATGGGGGTTTCATGAGCAGAGATAGAAATCATGTTGATAGAGGCGGAAAAAGGAGGTGGAACATCGGGTGGTGGTATTGGGAAGGTACCCATTAGAGTGGAATCTTTCAGGAGACCCACACTAGAATTATTGTACCTAGGAGGTTTCTTCGAGATAAATGGTACATTTCTAGTACGGGAATCGGAGTTGAAAAAGGCCAGTTGGTCAACCGTAACAACTTTTCCTTGATGTGGGAAATGTATCACATGGAAAAGGGTTGACATGATGGCACACATGGAATCAATCTAGCTATAGCCAAGTAATAGGTTATAGTCAAGAGCTGCATCAAAGACCTCGACCTCCACATTGATCGATTTACCTTCCAACGTAATAGAGAATGACGGAAGAACAATGTAGGTTTTAAAACCAGAACCATTGAAATTCTTAAGTGTATTGTGTGATTCAGTGAGGGAGGGAGAGC
The DNA here is from genome assembly GCA_009831015.1 of Picea engelmannii. Taxonomy (NCBI): domain Eukaryota; kingdom Viridiplantae; phylum Streptophyta; class Pinopsida; order Pinales; family Pinaceae; genus Picea; species Picea engelmannii. The sequence continues at coordinate 465,523 of ML779699.1, read as the reverse complement.
CAATGGCTTTCCAACAAGCAACAAACATGACGCACGTCAAGGCTCCCTCATCAATAATGGTTCTACAAATGTTATTTTTCTCGACAACAACTTGAATCTGAAACGCTAACTGAGGAGGTAGCCTTGGAATGTGATATTCTAAGTCAAATATTATCAAATTTGTATCCGTGGGATCAATTACATCGATGGACTTTAACAGTGCCTTCCATTGAGTGGGACAAATTTGAAGGACTTCTATAGCTGACATCGCAGAGGGTGCTTGTGCAAGATCTTCTACAATACTATAGTTTTGAGCAGCACTTGCATGAGTATTGAAGGCTGACTTTCAAACAATGCCCTTTGGGGGAGGGTGGAGGAATGTATCGGGACCCGATCATTGGAGATGAAGAGGACCATTGGGAGGTGAATTTGAAGGAGGCAATTGAACCAATGAAGGTGGTAAATCGTCAACTTTATCCTTGGAAGGAGAATAATCTTTGGCTCGAGTGGTGATGGAAACTTTGTTCTTGGTAGAATTACCAGTACACATAAGGACATATGAAGTGGTGGAAGGATAAGTTTGGTCATGAATGACCAATTGAGCTTGTTGTTGAGAAGGGAAAGGCTATGACAAAATGACAGGTGTGGGGAGTTTTCTGGTCCCTTGAAGGAACTTAGTGACCTCAACACGTCTTGGACATTCTTTCGTGTAGTGATCATCACCATAGATAAGGAAAGGATATCAAGGTTTACACTTATCCTTATCATCAACAGATTGGGTCTTGGGTTTATAAGATTGCGGATTATTATTTCTATCCTCCTTATTCTTACCCTTTCCTTTTTTAGACTTATTTTTGTCGACAGGGGTGGATTGAACAGAGTTAACCCCAGAAGTTTTTCCAGTGGAAGGAGTAGGAGTCGAAGCATTTTGAACATTAGAAGCAAGATATTTGGGATTGGTGTGAGTGGTCGATGTGGATTTGGCGTCAGCATGGAAGGTTCCAATCACACCATCAACAACATGAGAAGTTGTTGGGGTTGTTGAGGTAGCGGTGGAAGAAGGTAGAGGAGCATCAGGGAGAAATTCGTAAAGAGTTCTCATTTGAGAATAAACGAGATCAAGGTGCTAAGCGCGACTAATCGCTCGCTCTTTAGTGACAATGCCACCCATGGAAATATCACGGGATATTTCATTCACAAATGATTCAGTGAATCATTCAAGAAATAATTGATTAGAAAGGTCGAGTTTGATCAAACGTCATCTTCGTCTCCACTCATGGATGTTATCGGAAATATGAGTGGCTGAAGAATTCTTAAAGGAACTCAAAATATCGGTTGTTGTATCGTAGCAGATAGAAAATTGGTAATGTGTGATAAAATCCATGGAAAGGGTGTTGAAGTCATTAAATAAACCTCGCGGTAATTATATATACCACTTTGCAGCTGAACCCATGAGAGTTAGTTGAAAGAGACGTAACCGAATGGAGTCATCCATCAAAGAGTTGGATGAGCACCAAAGGTGAAAAGTCATGACATGGTTGTTTGGGTCTTCTCCCGGTTTACCATCAAATTTGGGAATGTCAGATGGTAGCTTGGCTGGTATGATGGGCCAATGGGGAGAATGTAATATAGGATCATTCAAAATTCTAGACAAATCGGGTAGATCCAAAGTGGCTAGAAAAGGAAGTTGTCTATTCACTTGAGGGTACTAGTGACTTTGGGGAGGAAGTCATGTCGGTATATGAGTAGGACCATAAGCAGTCTACATGTACGCGGAGTGTCCTGATAGATTCGACCGAGGATGTGGAGGCATATAGCCCATAGGGTTGGATTGGTTGGAAATGTTCCCTTTAAAAGGAACACTAGACTGAATATGTGGACCCCAAGTGGAACTCGAAGAACCCACATAAGGATGGCCCGAGTAAGAGGGTATAAAAGGGTTTTTTTGAGGCTTTTCCCCCCCCAGATGATTGTGGATTTCCTTGGGAAAGGAGATTCCAAAGGTGGGCTAGTGATCTGGATGTGTTATGTCCATACAATGGGTTGTAGAGTCCAACTTGAGGTTTTTCTCCAAGTGGAGGATACCCCCCAACATTAGATTTACCCCCAATGGGAATCTGATAACCAGAAGTGAACGGAGGATGGGTGATTCCAATTGGATTGGAGCCACTAGGGATAGATCCCCTAAGAAAGGGTGGATAAGACCCTCCAGAGAGGACTTGGGAAGGGGTAGGAAAAATATTGGCAACAACATTGTACCCAGGTGGAACAAAAAGTCTAGAAACTCCAGATGGGACCTGGGTATGGATAGCAGTGGAAGGATTCTAGACGAGAGTGGTGTACCAATGGGAGCTTGGATAACTACCACATTCCTGGTAGGAATAGTCATAACATGCGGGACCATAGTATAATGGGCCATTTGGAGAGAGAAAGTCAAGCTAGGACCAACAAAATGTATGTATGGAATGATGGTGATATGACTGGTTGCACCGGAAAAGTGGTTTGGTGGCACCGTGTAAATAACAGACACTACGGGTATTTTTGATACGACAAGCATATCAACACCTACCCCTGAGCCGTAAATTTCCCACACAGTGCGAGGCGGGATTCAAAATATGTCGGTAGTCCAAAGAGGATCCCCGACTCCAGGGCCTGAATGGGGTCTGGTCGGTATTCTAGAAGTGTCTACAACAAGTTCTCCACATGAATTCAGTTGGAGAATACGTCTCTCGTATCCAGGAGGAATGTGGAAAGCCTCTAGAGAATCGGAAATGATTTGAAAACTTTCTAAAGAGGCATAACCTTCCTCTTGTGAAGTTATAATGTCCTGGACCTCACTTTATTGAGGAGATCCCTCTGGTGACTGAGGGGGTAGAGGGAGGTAATCCTCCATATTTTCGGGAGGAAGTCCCTGGACCCTACGCGAATGATGTGGAGGGTCGATGTTGGCTGAGACAAATATTTTATGCAAAAAATATATGGCCAACTATGAAAGAAAACAACACTCACTAATAAAATCTAGGAATCAAACCAAGAAAACAAACCTTCTTATTTTGAAGTCACTAGTTGGTGATGAAATCCAACGTCACAAAGTCAAGACAAGAAGGGGCTAGGATAGAGCGGGTGGAAAGGTTACATTGATGACCTTCTTAACGGAATTACACCCTGGTGCAAGCTCCCACACATAATCGTGGGGATACCCTCCAAGGAGCCCAAGTGAGTCTGGCCAACATCGATTCCAGGTACCATGAATACTTTCCCCTCCACAGTCACCTCATGTAAGAGCCTAAAAATATAGGCAACTAAGGCTACCAAGAACAACAATGATGCATGGGGAAACAATCGATAGTCCGGTCCACGCACAGAGGCAGGGTATCTAGCCTGAAATCAACTTGAGAGGATTCACTCATCATTGTGGGTATACCTTCAAGCAAACCCCATAATACGCACAATCTCAAAACCGAGACCAACAAAGCAGGGTGAGTAGCTCTGCTAGTCTCAATACGACCTTAGGTTTGACCCTTGCGTGAGAAGGGCTTCCCAGGAAAAAATGTTGCAAATGGATTTGAAGACTTCCTATCAAAAGATACTATTGTGTGTTTTTTTCTTTGGAAAGTGTGTCTCACAGCCTATCCCAAAGCACTAGCCTAACTAATGTTGGTGTAAAATATCCATAAAAAATAAAAGTTACTAATTGAATTTTTAAATTATGCAATGTTTTTTTAGAGGTTGTTGTTTACTCAAGAGGGAGATGGAAATGAAAGCAATGTTGTGAGAGACCTTGACCCAATAATATGAAAATATATATGAATGATGCAATCTTTCGTTCAATGAATTCTATCTACAATAGGGAGAAGATATCTTTCCGGAAACATGAAATCTATGAAATATAAGTTCTTTCTTGAATGGATGACAATTCCAAACAATCATAAGCAATGAAATTTCTCAATTTGTTCTCTTTCAATTTTGAATGCAATTTTTTTTATGAATGATTACTTAAGAAGAATGAATGACTTTAATTTTCCCTTACAGAACCAGATCTGAGGTATACTAAAGAAAGGAAATGCAATCAAAGAAAATAGATACACTCAAGAGAAACCCAAATCAAACTTTCAATGAAGATAAAAACAAAGATGACAAGAAATTTTTTATCAAATGAAAACAAACAATAGATTTCAAATCATCAAGCAATCCAAACAATGTAAAATAATCCAAAACTTCACTTAGATGAAAGACTTTTAATCAATCAAGCACCCAAATCCACGATCAAAGATTATATCCTTGTTGATAAAAGTCAAGAAGCAAAAAACTTACAAAAAGATAATGAAGGGTTTGCAATATTTGAAAAACAATTAAAAATAAAGTTTAAATTCAAAAATCAATCAAATACTGACCTCAAAAGTTCCCCCCAGGTGATCAAGGAAAAACTGGGCATCAAAAGATAATCAAGACCTAATCCAAAAATTTTACAGACACCGTTGTAGGCCAACAATAGATTACACTGCAGAAATCACCAGTTTCTGCAGGCTAGCAATGGGTAGGGTGTGGAAAGTCCACACTGGCTTAAACAGTTAGGGTGCGACAATCTAAAGTTTCTACAGGTGGCGCATAGAGTGCAGTGCAGAAACATCTGTAAACACAAGAAAATTGGAAAGAGGGTAAAGAAAGTTTGGAAACTTTCAGGGTCAGAGAGTCTGGATTGATCCCTTACAGACTCAGAGACTGAAACCGAATGGAAAAATATAGGCTAAGGGAAAATGGACAACAAAAAATCAAAAAAATATCATATCCCCAGTGGATTTTCCAATTTTGTTATTGGATATATCGATAAATGCGGACATAAACTGATCTCCCTAGATCCACCTAGATCTAGAACAAAACAAGACAGGACATGGCGCTTTCCCTAATCTCTAATCATTGAATCTATCATCAAATAAAGGATGAATAACATACCTTTGAATATCGCTTCCTTATGTCTTTATTTTCCCTACTTCACTCCGGTGCTCTTGTGCTATTGATCCTGCAATGAAACACAAACCAACCGAAGTGAAAGCAATAATAATATATTCAATGAAGACTTATACATGTGATCAAGGAATCGTGTAATAAAATGAGAATGATTTTATGGGAAAGAAACATGCCACTGTATTATATTAAGAGAAAGTGGAAGATACAACCAAATAGCCTTGATGTTGCTAAGTTCCCTTTCAGTGGCCCTTGCTCTTGACACACGCACTTGCTCCAAGATCGCATGAAGATGATCCACAATAACTTCATAAGGTGAGATGAAGCCTTCAAGCATCTGATGTAGAGTACCTAACACAATTAACAACCTATTCAACCTTAATCATTCGTTACTTTCTCTTGATTACTTAATTCTTAACCTTTTCCATGAGAAATCCATCATTATATAGGAGAAAGAGATATGGTTAAAGAGATCAAGATGATCCCACCAAATCATAGAGACGGGTAGGATCTCAACCATATGGATTCCACCTCATATTCTATAATATTCCTTATAGAAATTCTTGACCTTCGATGTACCTCCTGAAAGCCCTGTCACTTTGGGTCTCAACGTTCAGTTTCCCTCTTAAGCTTTGTCAATGAAACTCGACCTCGGCTCTACGCACACTTACGCTCTGTGTGAAGCTTCTCACTACTCCTAGGATTTCAACTTGCTCAGTATCTAAGGGGCTCTACCCTTCTGTGTCTTCCAAAAGACTTTCTCGTGCTCCTCCTAGCACACTCTGCGCTCAACCTCCTAAGATTTGGATCTTAAAACAAGTTCTCTTAGCGCGCACTCCTTGTTCTTTGACTAATGTTCAAATGGATTTCTTTCAACACTTCATCAAAGTGTTTTCTTGGTGCACTCCTTGCACAGGTCTTCCTCCAGAGCGTAAAACAAATCTGTCTCCTTCTTGAGCTTCAACTTCTCGGACCTCAAAGGTCTCTGTCCCTTCTGTCCCTCAAAGAGATGCAAGTTCCCTCTTGGCAACTTCCACTCAACCAATCCTTGTTGATATTGTAGAGTATTCAGTAACTCTATGAGTGTCTTCTCCTTGACACTTCTCTTCTCATTGGACTCGAAACAAACTTCCTTGGTGCACTCCTTGCACTCGCTCGATGCTCACCAGGAAGATCTCTACAAAACCTTCAGTAGTTCTATCTCTCTGTACCTTCTCTGCACAGTCTTACCTCCAAGATGTTCAACTACCTCGAGGCTCCTTTTTTAATTTGTGATCACTCTGGTGCACCCTCCTCAGACATTCTTCCCTGACTCCATAGAGTTCATATGCGCACTCCTTGCATTGGCTACAAAACTTCCAATGTTCTATTATGAACTCCTTGCACAACCTAAAGAACTCAGAATGATACAACAAACTCAAACAAAGATAGAGAAACCTATCTTCCTACTGTAAATGACACGTATCATACATATACAACATTCATTCATGAAATACATAAACACATGAGCAACCATATGCAGGAAAAATTGTTTTTCTATTATCTCTATGTGTCTATACAGATGTTTGCATAAAAAATGGACTGCAACAAAGTCCTAGTTCTCTCAAGCTCTCCTTCGAACTATTCTACCTCCTAAGTCTCCTAAAAATCTCTTTCTCTCTCAAGTCTCATAATTACAAAATGAGGGCTCTACGAGATTATCCTCTTCACCGCCTTAGTGCCATCACTGTCTCAGTTACACCACCATACCTCTACGGTTACATTCCATAAATGAATGTCCAGACCTGACTATGATATGGACCTACTACAGGTGACCATTTAAGGTAACCCTATCCACTACCTATACAAAGGCATGGCCTGACATTTATCATCCTTACAACATGAAATTCGTATAGGATCATATTTCAAATTTTTAAAATGGGAGGGTTAGTGCCTCTCCCTTTCTCCATTGCGTGTTTGCGTGATGGCGCATTTTTTGAGGTGGAGAGATGATATTGCATCAATAAACATAGTTATAAACCATACACAGGATAAACCCATAAAAATAATCACACAAATAATAATGCAACATGTAAATTTATCACACAGTTGACACTTATCTTAGGAATAATATCACCAACTGCATGAAGACCTTCCACGAACCTCCGAGCCTTAGACCACACTGCTCATCACTCTCAGCAGTGGGTCACCCCCGAGCTGGGACTAAACTCCACTCAAGTAAAGGGTTCCTAACCAGGCTAATGGATCATGGACAACAAGAAAGATTCCATCACAGGTGCCAACTCAAACTCTTGTAAGAAAATCTCCCTGCGGACAGGTGGATTACTTCAAAGAGCTTGACCTTAACTCTAAGAAAGAAAATGCTTAATGTGGACACTGACTTCCTTTCAAATATATCCAAACTAACACATGATAAGGAAGGAGAACAAAAGTACCTCTTTATCGACGTTTGTCCCTGCACGCTCCGAGTTGTGCTCCGATCCTTTGCTCCTCGCTAAGTTCTGCAGACAAACAAGATACGACCACTTCCTACTCTATTGATATTAGCTTGAAAATAGATCTATCTATCAATGATAATTTCATGTAACATCAGACACAAACTAGAAAGAAACAGGCCAAGCAAATTATATTAATGAGAATAACGACAACAATACTTACAATCATAGATGCGAATGCGACAACTTCGTCAAGTCCCCTTCATCTAACACTTGCTCGAAAAATCCACAAACTGGATGAAAACAACTTCACTGATCACTCTCCTTTGGTTGACTGTGTGTTTCCTATGAGATCATAGGTTTCATGCTAGCAATTCTTCCCCCATTTTCACAATCATAGAGCTTGTTTATATAGGTTAAGAGGAGCTTAACCTCTTGAGTTATATTTAGAACAAGTTGAGGAACTTCCTCCTTAGATCAGGGATCTCCTCATGGAACCAAGAATTCAAATGAAACTGCCTTCTAAACTTGAAATATCCTCCCCTTATTCTCCTCAACGGGCCAACTACTGCCTCAGATTAGACAACGCTCCCCCAAAAGGGGCATCAGAGCATTGTAGCGCTCCCTAGGAAGCTTAAGGGAAGCACCAGCACTCCGAGGGTGGATAATGCTCCTTCAGAGGGGTAGGAGAGCGTTATAACGCTCCCTGAATCCTTATAGGGGAGCGCCAGTGCTCCTAATACTGATATAGGGGAGCGCTCACCCCCAGAACCTTTTGTTTCAGATCTCTTCTCAGGTGTTAAGAGTTACTGGTCTTCAGTTAATCAATTCCTCTTCTCCAAATCAAGTGCATGAGATGTTTTAAGTGCCTCCTTAGTGTCATCAGCATGGCAGTATGCTTGAACAATGTTTGCGATACTTGTGAACAACTTGTGACACTTGGGAAAGTTGTAAGGAAGATTCGACACTTACGACAATTGAGAGGAACATGCGACACTTATCCAATTGAGTAATTTTGACGTGTAACAGAATGCCCCCCAAAGTATGAAGTTAGAAGATGCGAACTGATAACTGAAATACTTTGTAGACGTTCAAGCAAGGGTATAGACTCGAAGAACCTGATGGAAACTGCACACAAACATCCAACAAATATCATGATATATTTCAAAACCCAAGGCAGGCATACCTATGCTTGGGTGATCAAGACTTGCGAGATATGGCTGCCATAAAATACACTGCGGATCCATAATTGTATTGATACAAGGGTATAGCCACCAAATATACAATGTGGATCTATACTCTGATGACTCGGACTGATCGTAGCCACGAAGAATACACAGTAGATCTATGAGATGACAAGACATAGCCATGACCAATACAAAGTGGATCTATGTAACAGTGTATGTGTTCTTTGTCCAATAGAAACTCTTTCGCAGCCTGGGAAAATTATATATCAAAGTGATTACTCAACCCAGGGTCTTCTTACCAATCCCAACATGGTATGATTCTAACCATGTGAATAGATGTCTTGATGTCGAACATGGCAGAAACCACTTGATTACCGGTCAATGGTGTGAACCGTTAACAAGTGCGAGGGAGATCACCATTAATGTCAATGATTCCCAAGGTACCCTAGTACATTCCAGCGAATGTGAGTAGATGAGATGAAGTTGAACACCCATGGAATCATTCGATCATGGGTCAATGACGTAGACCTACTGTCGAACGTGAGGAGGCCTGCCATTGAGGCATGCAGGTCCCAAAGTACTAACTGGTTTCTAAGTCTGATTCTCGGATAATGTGTTGAAGTCGATAGGAATAGACTCGTCGAAGGAGGGCCTTGATGTATCCCCCATCAACGACATGAAACAGACATGGAGATGTAATTTGGCAGATCAAATGGACATGGACTGACACAGGTTTTGAGGCAAGATATTTGGGATGGTTGACTCTCGAGGCAGATACTTCCCTTGAACACTGAGGAACAACAACAAAAACATGACATGGACCAAAACTATGTAGTGGATACTGTGACTTGCGTCAGGTGACCCAAAGGAGCGAAAGGAAATCAAAGGATTGGCTCAGTGCAGAGGTTCAGCGGATTATGATACGTGCAAATGACAAAGTGTCGTGTTCAAGGGCGACTCTAAGAAGTGTTGGATGATGTTCTCAAGAGACTGTTTGGCTTGCTCCTTTCAATTTTTCCCCCATCCAGATAGATGAGTACCTCTTTTTGATTTAATGAGCTCGAGGAG
>ML779699.1:439653-455839 GCA_009831015.1 Picea engelmannii | reverse complement strand
AAAGTGTCGTGTTCAAGGGCGACTCTAAGAAGTGTTGGATGATGTTCTCAAGAGACTGTTTGGCTTGCTCCTTTCAATTTTTCCCCCATCCAGATAGATGAGTACCTCTTTTTGATTTAATGAGCTCGAGGAGGATAACACATTCTCGATATAACTCACCTTCGGTAAGTTCCTCTTCTTTTGTTTAACGAATCGGAAGAAGTAAGGGATCAGTCTCATATGGGTTTGTCGATGTGTGCTTTAACGAGTCCAAAGACAAAAAACTCAAAGGTTTTTTGGGATTATAGAGTTTGTAAAAACACTTAAAAGAGAACTCTCTTAGTTCCTTTTTCGTATAGTAGTCTAACGAGACCAAAAAAGAGAGAAACTATCGCTCGAAAGACGCCCTTTTTGACCTTTTAACGAGTGTGAAAGGAAGCAAGGTCACTCGAAAATCTTTTCATATTTAGAGAGTCTGAAAAGGGTTTAAAGTAGACTCCAGGGGGGTTCCTTTTTCGTGTGTTCATGTATCCGTACGGGTCCAAAAAAGAGATAAAATTTTACCCGGTTACGTTCTCATATTATCGATCTCGAGAACGAACTAAGACTATGCTCATAAGTGCGACAAGGTGAATAATCCATCAGGACTGCCAGGAAACCTGCGATGTCAGAACTACAAACCAGGGTTTAGTGAAGCTAGCATATTGTTAGAGAAACCCATAAATGACCATTCCTTATGAAAAATGAAAATTTATAAATAACAATACATTGAAAATTTCATTTACCATTTCATTTTGCAAGGATTTTGGAGTAGTGGAGATTCTCAGTTTGAAGTGGATCTTGTTTTGTTCGCTGTCGGAGCTACGGTTGACCATTTCGCTTGTCGTTCAGATGAGGTAGATGTCCATCCCTTCTTCTTTCAAACACATGGTTTAGTATTCATTTTCATAGCATCATTTATTTTAAAATATGAAGCCCTAAGTTGCCCCAAATAGAACCAAATCAGCCTCTTTAAAAAACAATGGAAAAACGGGATTCTTTTGCAAAAACGTTCTAGAAAAGGATGGATAAGATGCCAATTCCCCAATAGTAAATTAGATAGCTCATTTTTTGGCAAGGAATCTGTGATAAAGTCTTCCCATACGCCCCTGCAGCCACAAAATCGTTTTGATCTTTTTAAACATTTTTATTATTGTTTGATGAATGTTAAATAGCTAGGGAGGGTGTGGTGGTTATGAAAGAGTGTGTGGTCACTTTTAAATGATGTGGGCATCTTATTTCATGTTTTAAATTGCTTTTGAAAATTGATGAAATTGCCAAAACGTGGGAATAGTTATTTTTTATTTTTTATTTTTTTTGTAGGTAACTTCGGCGACCATGATTGAGTGGAAAGAAAGAGAACATGAGATGTATGACTTAGCTGCCTTGCGGAGTCCCCGTACACGGGCCGCATTGCGATCTTGTGGCTTGCTCAAATTCTTCAAGTTGCAAAAAATGAAGAAAGAGATTTTATTTCTCGAGCATATGATCGGCCTATGGGATGCTGCAGAGCAAGGATTCTGAATTGGCACATAGCTTTTAACCATTGAGTTATAAGACTTGTATTTTTTGACTGGCCTCTTGAAAAAAGGGGTCCCCATATCTTTCTCCAGGCAGAAGGTGCTACCTGAACAAGTGGATGTGTATCTGGGACGCCACTGTATCCCAGGAGCAAGGCTGGTAGGGGGCAGAATCCCTATCAAGGACATTCGAGAGCTACCCCTCCGGTCTATATTGTTTGCTATCACGAGCGTGACAAGAAGTACTAGCACGCATCTAACATCAAGATCCTAGGTGGCTTATGGTGTTCAGTGTTTGGAACCAACACTATTCAACTGGAGTGCAGGGTTCCTTCGAAATGTGAAGGAATAGATTTCACGGTGCAGGACAGGACATAAGCAGTTTGGTTATGGCTCATTTTTGGTCTCATTTTTTCTAGAGCGCATCCCCCAGATGCAGCCTCAGATAGCACTAGAGGTGTGACCAGTGGATGAAACAAGGATGGAGAGGTGGACTAGTCTGTCTCTAAGTCTAGTGTCGGAGTCAGAGTTCCATTTCACTGGTGATTTATTTGCCTGGCTGAGACGACAGTATCTCTGGATAGAGGACTTCCCTTATGCTGAGGTAGATTTCCGCGGGAGCATGGATTTGATTTTTCCTATAGGGGAAGATTGGGATGTATCAGGTAAGAGATTGAGCCATACCTTGTCTGGTTTTTGTTTTTTTTTGAGTTTTTAATGTATATATATTTTTTTGGGTACATAGAAGAGTTTTTAACAGATGTGTTGTTTTCAACATGCAAACAAGGGAGCAGTGTGCCCGGCTGATATACCGATACCAGGACGTCGCAGGGGTGTCCCGGTTGCAGCAGATCCGTCAGTACCAGTGATAGGTCTCCAGGAGGTTGAGAGAAACCTCCAAGGCCTCACAATGGGCATTCCTCCTTTACGGAGGGGAGAAGTGCCTTTACATCTGCAGAGGCACACTATAGGAGTACCAGAGAATATAAATTCTCTATTAAGGCGCGTAGTGCGTGCGGTGATGTGTTACTCGTAGCACAATGTAGTGTGGGGAGATTAGGGTCTCTCTGGTGTTCATATTTTTGTATGCCTTGTCAGGCGACGTTGTATGGGTGGAAAGACCCAATATTTTTCTCTTCTACATACTTTTTAATGTAATCCAAACATTTCAGTCATGCCATATATATATATATATATACAATTTCGAGTTTTTTACAATGCCAATGATTTGTACATGATGATGTATGTGATGTGTTTTAATTTACATGTAATGTATAGTTTTTCTTTCCTTAAATCTTATATGTGGGAAAGATACCGATCCATGATATAATAGCTAATGAATCCGAAACACTATTAAGTTCTCTTGGAATGTGTCTATATTCAATGTAATCGAACATTCGTTCAAGACGATGAACTTGTAAGTGTAGAGGTAGAAAGATAGGACTACGGATAGCGTAGATACGGTTGAGTTGATAGACCACGAGTTGGGAGTCTAAGTAAATAATTATACGAGAGATAACTAGAGAGGAGGCTTGGGTCAACAGTCCAATGACAGCGTGATATTCTGCCATATTATTGGTTGATGGTCCTAAGTAGATCCCTCCTGAACTCACCACCTCGTCAAACTGGTAAATAACCCATGTTGCCGAAGCAATGTTCCGGGTATGTCGACTAGCGCCATTTGCGAACCCAAAAAAGATAGGAAAGGAAGACGTCATCTGCGCATGAAAACACAAGCACAGTCATGAGTGGAAAAGGTAAAGACTCGAGCACGCGAAATAAATAGACACACCAAACTAAAATGCAATAATGTACAAAGTACAGATGCTAGGTGATCTAGGCATAGTACTTTTTAAGGTAAATCCCGTTTCGGGGCTCTCCCAGGGAAATTCCATCATGATCTACTATTTCGTAAGTTCCTCTGTGTAGAACACGTTTCACGATGTAAGGACCATGCCACATAGGTTCTAACTTTCCTGTCCCCAATTTATCATGATCTTGGTCGTAAACGAGGACTAATTCTCCTTCTGCAAAAGTTCGAGGGTGGACGGATTTGTCATATTGACTCTTAATTAGTTTCTGATGTGCCTCATTGGCGAGAGCAGCATCGCAATGTGTTTCATCCAATTTAGATAGATACAAGAATCATTCTTCTTCAGCAGAAGTATGGGGCAGGAGTTCTACTTTCAGTTTGAGTGATGGAATCTCACACTCGATTGGTAGGATGGCTTCAATGCCATAGACCAACTGGAAAGGAGTGAATCCAGTTGAGGTTTTCATAGAAGTGCGATAGGCCCAGAGAGTGGAGAACAGTTGTAAATGCCACGATGTCTTGTTTTCCCCTACCATGCATTGGATCATGGTTTTTAGGACTTTGTTGATAGCCTCAACTTATCTGTTTGCTTGAGGGTAGTAGGGGGATGAGTTTTCATGGAGAAAACCCAATTTGACATGTAACTCGCTCATCATTTGGTTTTTGAAGTGTGCACCATGTTCGGTGACAATGGCACGTGGTACACCAAAACGAGCTATGATATGGTTGAAAAGGAATAGAGTTGCAGTACGACCATCATTCAGGAAGGTAGGCATAGCCTCAGCCCATTTGGTGAAGTAGTCGACGACGACGATGATGTAACTGTGCCCCCTGGCTGAGGTAGGTTTACACTGCATGAAATCGATTCCCCATTTTGCAAAGGGGTTGATGGTGATGATAGGGTGCAGCGCATAGTAGGGTGGGTGCATGCCTTCTTGTTAAATATTTGGCAGGGTGGGCATTTTTTGATAGCCTCGATGCAATCTTTGAAAATCAAGGGCCAAAAGTAGCCAGTACGTAGGCTTTTTTGGGTTGTGGCCATCCCGGAAAGGTGACTTCCACAGGCACCAAGGTGACAATCATTCAAAACGCGTTCAGCCTCTTCGTGAATCAGACATCGCCGAAGGATGGTGTCAATACCCCAGCGATACAAGGTGTCACCAATGATGAGATAACGGCGAGAGTGGTGACGAATGCGTCGACGCTCTTCGCGAGAGATGTTGGGATGAAAATGTTGGGTTTGAAGGTAGAGGAGAATGTCTCAGTACCAAGGATCAGAGGTGCTGATGAGGAAGAGAGATTCATCGGGGAGAGAATCTCTAGTTTGAATGTCTTCATCGGCACGAGGTAGAGAACATATGAGCTCGGCAAACACCAAGGATTTTTTGGCTTTAGCCTTTGTAAACTCAAGATCGAATTCTTGAAGAATAACGATCCATTTTGAATATTTACCCCCAAGTACTTGACGTGTCAAGACGTGGTACATGGGGTTGGAGTCTGCGATTACCGTGGTGGTGCATAATAAGATGTAATGGCGGAACCTCTGGACAATGATGACGGCTGCCAGAGCCAGTTTCTCGACATGTGAATATCTAAGTTCGGGTCCAGATAGACTCTTTCTCAGATAATAAATCACATGTTCTTCGTCGTTAGAGTCCTCCTGAACTAACACCATCGCAATAGTGGAAGTAGAGGCGGCCAAGTAAAGGATATAGTCCTTTGTGTACTCCGAAGGGTGTAACAAGGGACCGTGGGTCAAGGTGTTCTTGAGAGCATTGAATGACCATTGGGCAGTGTCATCCCAGATGAAAGGGATGTTTTTTTGCAGTAACCGCATAAATCCTTTAGTGATCTCAGCATAGTTGCAGATGAAACGGTGAAAAAAAAATTCTTTGCCTTGCAAACTCTAGAGTTGGTTTAAATTGGTAGGTGGGGGTAAGGCTAGGATGGCCTTAATCTTTAAGGGATCCACCCTAATCCCGTCTTTGGAGACAATGAAACCGAAGAGTCGACTGGATTCGACAACAAAAATGCATTTGTGAGGGTTCAGACGGATATGATAGAACCTACATCGAAGAAAAATCGCCCTTAAGTGATCAATGTGATCGAATTGATTTAGAGAATGGGTGGGTAAATCTTTGAGGTACGGTTCTTCTATATGTTTGATGTCGTGGAAAGCATACGACATGGCTCACTGGAAAGTAGCACCATCATTTTTAAGGCCAAAAGGTAGCTTTCGGTAGGTGAAAGTACCCCAAGGGTAGATGAAGGCTGTCTTATGTTGATCAGCAGGTAAGATTTCAATCTGGTTATATCCAGAAAAGCCATCCATGAAAGAGAAGATTATGCTCCCTGCGCAATTATCGATGATTTGATCGATGAAAGGCATAGGGTAGTTGTCCTTAGGACAAGATTTGTTAAGATCTCGATAATCCATGCAAACATGGATGGTCCCTTGTTTCTTGGCAACCGGAACAAGGTTGGAGACCCTTTCTGTCAAAGGGACGGGATAGATGAAGCCATATTTTAGAAGTTTTTCAACTTCTGCCTTTATAGCTGTGATTTTATTGGGATGAACCGGGAGAAGTTTCTATCAAACCAGTTTTGCGTCAGGGTAAGTCTTGATTTCGTGTATGATGATTGAAGGGTCAATCCCTGGCATCTCCTCGTAGCTCCATGCGAAGACATCGCGTGATTCTTTAAACAAAGTGGTGTAAGAGACCACTTCATCGGGTGTGCAATTAGCACCAAGGTTGATGTTTTCCATGACACCTTCTTTGATTGAAATGTCAATCACGATCGTAGTGGAGATGTTGCCTATGTTCCCCTCAGAGAGAGTATCTTATGTGAGGATAGGAGATTGCAGAGAATTAGTAACATCGGGAGGGGAGACAGAGTGTATGTCTTGGTGAATTTCTTCTAACAGTGGAAGAAAAGAGGATCGATGATGGTTATCATCCCAAGTTAAATCGTCAATGCTGAGAATTTCCATAATCGATTCTTCAGAAGGAAAAATGTGGGAAATGTAATCGACGATAGATGATAGGGAATACAACCATGAGGGCATCGAATAGGCATTGGGTGCCAATGAATGTGAATTGTTGGAAGAGGGAGAGGCAGATTGAATAGCTACGTATGCGGCCTTGGCTAGGCTAAGTGGCATAGTGTCACTGAGCACATCGAATTCCAAAGGACTAGGTACAATCCAAGGATCAGATGATGCCAAGGATTGATAAGGAATAGTCAAGATCATATTGATGACGACAATATGATGTGTAGTAGGTGGAAGTGGTGTAGGGAAAGTACCCATAAGGTTATAATATTTCAATAAGCCAACACCAACGCTTTCATACGTAACTGGGTGGTCTCCCAAAAAAGGAATGTTGTTGGTGGCAGGGATGCGAGCGTCGGGTGTACAGAAATCAAGCTAATCGATGGTGACAATTTTTCCTTGATGGCGGAATTGTACACATCGGAACACCGACTAGGCGACGTAATTCATAGCGTAGAACCAACTTGTTCCGAGTAATAAGTTTTAGTCGAGGGGAGCATCGACCACCTCGACGTCAACGGTAACAGTTTTTCCACCCAACTGAACGACTAAGGATTGTAATAATCCGTGAGGATGAAAACCTTGTCCATAAAAAGCGCGTAACATCATAGGAGATTTGTTAAGGGCAGGTGATTTCAAGCCTTTCCAACAGGCTAAAGACATGACATAGGTAGAGGCTCCCTCATCCAGGATAGTTCGGTGGATTTGTTGATTGTGAACAACAACATCGATTTGGAAAGCTAGCTGGTGGGAGAGCCGCGGTTTATGGTCATCCAGATTAAACGTGAGGTTATTTGATGACTCAGAATCAAAAGCATCGATAGTGGCTAAGAGCGTTCTACGTTGGCTGGGACAGTGTTGTAGAACTTCCAAGGCAGACATAGCACATGGTGCTTGGGCCAAATCTTCTACAATATTGTAATTTTGGGTAGCCCGTGAATTAGGATTGAAAGTAGATTTCCAGATGGTGCTCTTAGGAGGGCGTAAGATGGAGTCAAAAGAAGGTTTCTCAATCTCGAGTGGCCTGGATGGAGGGCTAACAGACGGAATATTAACAGAGTATGGTAACGGGTCTGGCGAAGAACCGTTAGCAATCTTCGGCTTATCATGTTTAACTAGCGTGTCATATGTCGCAGAGAGAGTGGTTATATTAACCCCGTTAAACATGTAAATGTGGGCACTTGTCGAGGCCTCATCATGGGGTTGGTTGGAACTGCCCCCCGACATGGGGGTTTGGGCAACCAAATATTGTTGCTGTGGAAAAGGCTGAGTAAGCACAGCGGGTTGTGAATTTCCCTTGAAAAGTTTGGCCACTTCATCGTGATGTGGGCAGTCTCGAGTGTAGTGATCGTCTCCACAAATGAGACATGGGAATTTTGGTTTTTGTTGTGGTTGTTTTTCGGCAACAGGGGTTTGCGGTTGGGTTTTGGGTTGTTCGTTGTTATTGTTTTTCTTTCTTCTTTCCCCCATGTTGTTGTGAAGGGGTTTATTGGACCGCATTGTGAAGCAGATGATGGTTTGGATGGATCATTAGTGGGATGGGTAGCATTCGGAATCAACTCGTACAAAGTACCGGATTGTGAATAGACCAAGTCTAAGTACTGATCTCGGGCAATGGTTTCTTCCTCGGTGACTACACCACCCATGGAAACATCACGAGAAATCTGGGGTAACAATGATTTAGTGAACCATTCCGCTAATAATTGGTCGGGAATGACCTCTTTGATTAGCCTTTGTCGTCATCTCCATTCATGAATATGATCTGAGATATGTATGGAAGTTGTCTGACAAAGGGAGGTTAATAGTTCAGTACCCGTCTCATATCGAATGGGCAGTTGGAAGTGTGTGAGGAAGGACATGGCGAGGGAGTTGAAATCGTGAAAAGATGTGCGTGGTAGTTCAATATACCATTTCGCTGCGGAACCGATAAGCGTTCGTTGGAAAAGACACAAATGAATAGAATCATCCATGAGGGAGTTGGATGAACACCACAAATGGAACGTCATCACGTGGTTGTTTGGGTCTTCTCTGTATTTTCCGTCAAATTTTGGGATATCAGAAGGAAGTTTAGCTGGGATAGCTGGCCAAACCGGAGAATGATAAATAGGATTATTCGTTAACCGAGACAAGTCTGGAAGATCCAGAGTAGATAGAAAAGGTAGTTGTCGGTTAACCTATGGGTAATGTTGGTGTGGAAGAGGGACACCAGTGGGGCCCATTACTAGGTTATGTGGGTAATTATAACTAGTGGGCCCTCTTGTATGAGGTTGGTTTTGACCAGAGTACACAAGATTTGAGGTGTTTTGAGGAGCATGTGTGAGTGGAGGATAACCGGATGGGTTTTGTGGGTTATAGGTTGGGTTTGGCATTTGTCCATAAGGTGGTTGTTGCGGAGTTTGAGAATTTTGTCCTTCCGAGAACTAAGGGTTCCCTTGAAAAAGGACGTTCCACGGATTAGGTGCGGCAGACACATTTTGTCCGTGTGGTTGATGATGGAATTCGGATTGAGGCTACCCCCCAGCATGAGGGTGTCCCCCAAATGGAATTTGTCCTCCGGTGGAAGGATGCCCCCCAACTTGAGGGAGAGTTCCTGGAATTTGAAAACCAGACGTAAGTGACTGACCGGTGCCGCCAGGCGGATTAGGACCACCAAGACCGGTCCCTCCGGGTTGTTGGATATGTATGGAATTTATCGGTACAACTTGGGTAGTAGTAGCTTGGGTAGTTGTGGCAGTGAAGGAATTTGGTTCTCTGAACCCAAAAGGGAGTGTAGGTCTTGGCGTTACAGGTGTGCCAATCGCAGCTTGATTAACCACCGCATTACCGGCGAGAATAGTCGGAATGTGAGGGACCATTGTAGAATGGGTCGCCTGGAGGGGGAGAGTAGACCTTGGGCCAATGGACGATGTGTTCGGACCAACGGGCGGTGTGGCAGTAAAAATGGTGGTACCGGTAAAATGATTTAGGGGTAAGGTGTAGGAAAAAGGTGTGTCGGTACCTTCCCCTGTCCCATAAAGATCTCACACCAAGCGTGGTGGACTTCGAACAATGTCCGCGGTCCAAAAGGGGTCATTGGCTAAAGGGTTTTGATGGGACCCAGCCGGAATGTTAGAAGGATTGACGACGACAAATTCACCAGTGGAATTCATTTGGAGGATACGTTGTTCATATCCCTTCGGAATGTGGTAAGCTTCCGGAGATTCTGAGACAATCCGAAAATTCTCCAGAGTGTGAACTTCTTCCTGGGAAGTTGTAGTATTTTTAAACTCACTCTGTTGAGGAGATTCCTCTGTAGAATGAGGGGGTAAAGGGGTGTTTCCTTCCATTTTTTCTGGAGGAAGTCCCTGTAGCCTCCGCGAGCGGCATGGAGGGTCGATGTTGGCGAAAAAGAGTCGGCGAAAAATATCTATGGCCAGCTACCGAAAAGAAACAACATACGCTAATAGAAATATAAGAATCACAACCAAGAAAATAGGACCTTCTTTCGATGACTGTACTAGTTGGTGATGAAATCCAATGTCGCATGATCAAGTCCATAAGGGGAGGGGATAGGGTGGAGCAGTTACAATGGAAACCTGCTTAACGGAATTACGCCTTGGTGCAAGCTTCCACGCTGTAATTGTGGATTTACCCTCCAAGGAGCCCGAGTGAGTTTGACCAATGTCTGATCTAGGTACAGTGAGACTTCCCTTCACTGTCACCTTGTGTAAGACCCTAAATATTATGGCCACTAAGGTTACCAATTCACAGTCAGCCCCTGGGCGGGAACAATCGACAGTCCGATCCGAACGTACGGGTAGGGTATCGAGCCCGAAATCAAGTAAAAGGCTTGCACACAATAATTGTGGATTTACCTAGAAGTGACCCCCATAATATGATATGACCACCACAATCAGTTGAACCACGGAGGGATAATCTACGTAACTCACCTGAATGCGACCTCGTGCATAACCCCTGTGTGAGAGGGGGATCCCAGGCAGACTTATACGATGATTGGATTTGACTCTCCCTAACTCAGGATGCTACTGTTTGTTTTGGAAACTTTGGAGAGTTATTCTCATAGCCTAATCCAAAGTACTAAGCCTGATCTACTGTTGGTGGAGGATCCTAGAAAGAAAAAGTTCCAAATAATTTTTAATTAGCGTTTCTTTTTATAGTTGTTATTTACTCAAAAAGAGGTGCATGGAAGTGAAACAAATGGAATTATGACTCAGTCCCAAAAATGCATCATAGATGATAAGCATTCATTTCTTTTCGATGAACATCTATCTAAGGGAGCGAGAGAGAGTTATTTCCACTAACAAACACTAATAAGGAATATCCTCAAACAAATTTTCTTCAATCAAATCCTGATTTGATGCTAAAACTTTTGATATGCCTTCTAACATGCACAATCAATCATGAAGATGCTTTTTATTGTTTTCATATGAATAATGATTAATTCAATGCAATGCTCCTCTTGCTAATTACCTACTTGGATGAATAAAAATCAGACCAACACAAGCAATATTCATACAAACAATACACCGTCTCGTTGTAATCAAAACGAAAAGCGAAAGACAAGAAGCAATCAAAGAGAAATCAAACTTCACACCCAAAAGAAAAAGTCGAAGAACAATGATCTTTAACTAAAAACAAAATGAAAATATATGTAGACCTTTGATAACCTTCACCAGTGTTTTTCATTCAGTAAAAAAGAGAGAAAGACCATGCATGGGTTTCAGAATCCAAATGGTAGAAAAACTCAGCAACAATAGTGAAGAAGGCTACAAAATCCAAATAGCAAGATGTTTGTTCTTCAAAAAGGCAGATGTCAAAGATGGAAAGAAGAAGGATTGACTCACAAGGTTACCCAGTAGGAGAGATACAGAGGAAAAACCCTGAAAAAACAATTCTGGAAGGTTTACTGGCCAAAGGAAGGTTGGCGCTCGGTTGCCAAAGACAAGGAGCATTATAGCGCTCTGTGCAAAGCTATTAGGGAGCGTTTTTGCTCTATTAACACAGGGACAGAGGCATCAGGTTCAAAAACTCCCAAAAATGTCAAAAAATCCAAAAATTGCAATTCAATCTCGACAATTAGGCTGAGTATGATGGTGTAGGGAGCCAATCAGCTCATGAAACCAATCAAAAGAGGAGTGAACCAGGTATGAAATTATCAAAGGGTAAAACAAGGTCAATGAGGAGAAATCGAAACAAGAAATTTTGATTTGAGGCTATCTCCCCAGTGGAATCGCCAGTTTCTGTTGTAGTAAAATTTCCCTGCAGACAGGTGGATTACCTCAAAGAGCTTGACCTTAACTCTAAGACAGAAAATTCTTAGCGTGGACACTGACTTCCTTTCAAATCTATCCAAACTAACACATGAGAAGGAAGGAGAACATAAGTACCTCTTTATCGATGTTTGTCCCTGCACGCTCTGAGTTGCGCTCTGATCCTTTCGTCCTCGCTGAGCTCTGTCGACAAACAAGATACGACCACTTCCTACTCTATTGATAATAGCTTGAAAATAGATCTATCTATCAATGATAATTTCATGTAACATCAGACACAAACTAGAAAGAAACAGGCCAAGCAAATTATATTAATGAGAATAATGACAACAGTACTTACAATCGTAGATGCGAATGCAACAGCTTCATCAAGTCCCCTTCGTCTAACCCTTGCTCAAAAAATCCACAACCTGGATGATAGCAAATTCATTGATCACTCTCCTTTGGCTAACTGTGTGTTTCCTATGAGATCATAGGTTTCATGCTAGCAATTCTTCCCCCCTTTTCACCATCATATAGCTTGTTTATATAGGTTAAGAGGAGCTTAACCTCTTGAGTTATCTTTAGAACAAGTTGAGGAACTTCCTCCTTAGATCAGGGATCTCCTGATGGAACCAAGAATTCGAATGCAACTGCCTTCTAAACTTGAAAGATCCTCCCCTTATTCTCCTCAACGGGCCAACTACTACCTCAGATTAGACAACACTCCTCCAAAAGTGGCATCAGAGCGTTGTAGCGCTCCCTAGGAAGCTTAAGGGAAGCGCCAGCGCTCCAAGGGTGCATAGCGCTCCTTCAAAGGGGCAGGAGAGCGTTATAATGCTCCCTGAAGCCTTATAGAGGAGCGCTAGAGCTCCTAAGACTGATATAGAGGAGCTCTCACCCCCAAAACCTTTTGTTTCAGAGCTCTTCTCAGGTGTTAAGAGTTCCCGGTCTTCAGTTAATCAATTCCTCTTCTCTAAATCAAGTGCATGAGATGTTTTAAGTGCCTCCTTAGTGTCTTCGGCATGGAAGTATGCTTGAACAACGTTTGCGACACTTGTGAAAGTTGTAAGGAATATGCGACACTTACGACAATTGAGAGGAACATGCGACACATATCCAGTTGAGTAATTTTGACATGTAACACAAACTAACAACCTACAGTCTCTAATTCCCCACATGCCTATCCCTCCCCAGGAAGTGTGTCCCTTCTCTTATAAATAGTCCTTTGGCTTCCCCACTTCCTTTCCGGGCTTCAACAACAAGCCAGACAGGAAGTCTCAAAGCCCTGTAGTTGTAGTTTAGCACCTTCGAAAATCAATTCCAGATAATTCTCTCACCCAAAGAGATTACTCACGGGATTGACAACCCGCCGCTTCAATATCCCATGGGCCTGCCAACCTGCTTCTTCAATCTATCTCCCAAGCTAACCAGCTACACAAACCAATATGGCTATGGATACAGGTTCAGATACAATGATCGAAAGTATGGAGGATAGCTGACTGCGTGAGTGAATGGTCGTGGTATCGGTGAATGGATGACTGCCTCATTGAAGGAATGATGGATGAATCATGGAAAATGAACTAAGTCCCAACAATATGCATGCATGTCCCTAACTTGACACTTGTCATGTTGGGAGCTACTTTGGCCCACTTGTCCCCAACTTTGGAACTTAGGATAAAATAATTATCCATACTTTATACTTTAATAAATATTAATATAATATTACCTCTTGGCTTAAGATCCCTATATTAGCTCTTTTCCTTAAATTTTATCCTTTCCTTTCCCTAACTAGTGGATTTTAGTCCCCCATACTCTTTTATCATGGTCGGTCTGCGTGCAATGATGTATTTTATATTAATTATGAGACAAATATAAAAATAGACATGTTTGCCTTTAACATGTAGGCTCTTCGGCCTAATCAAAACATAAGCATCGAATCTTATAATAAAAGTCACACCAACCTATAAAACACATCATATACAAAAAGGCTCCCTGGCCTCAAAATCGCGTGCACTTAAGTTGTTGCATGTTATATCCTGTAGTGTGCACACTTCATCATTTTACTGTGCAGTACATGTGCAAACTATGCCATGAAAGGTGCATACAAAATGATATCCAATAGCTCACCAACTTAAGTACATTTTCATTTACATTTACAATTGGGGTCATCCTAGGGATATTATATCTAATCTCGGCCACCAATGATTGTTTTGAGCGACATTCATCAGTGTTGTGACAGGGGATTTTGTGGAAATCACACAATTTTCTAGTGTCCTTCATCTTTCCTTTACCCTTAATTTTCTGTGTCTTGGACTATGTTGTCCCTTGACCAAGTTTTGAGGAACCTTGGTCATTCTTGACCATTTTGGGACTTTGACAGGCTATCGAAGGCGGAGCACAAGTCGAAGCGAAGATCGTGGGATCTTGGCCCCTTTTTAGGGATTTTTGGGTTTTTGGCTTATGTAATGGGTATGGGGATGTAGGCCCATGAGTTTACCCATTCTTAGGCCTATTTTGTAATGAATAAATAGAAGTATGGGTGATGTAAGAAGTAGTGACTAGTCAGTGTGAGCCATTGTTTCTAAGTGGAAAAGTAGATCTGTGTGATTTGTCTTTGTGCGCACTGTGTGAGACTTGCAAGGCTAAGTGCAAGTGACCGTAAAAGACTGTCTACAGCTCTGTGCCTAGATCTGATCGAGGAAGGAGGATATAGCGAGGTATGCAAATCTCCTGTCCTCTGCAGAGTTGATTTGGAGGCTTTGTGCATGTAAGAAGATTGAAAGAAGCTAATAAAGAAGACGAAGAGTTGGTGGACATAGCCCCAGGGAGGGGGTGAACGACGTAGATCTTGTGTTATGAATGCTTTGTTCTTTTTTATTTCTCTCTTGTTTATGTGATTCAATGCTTAGTGCATTGTTAGATTATAGATGAATCTGACATGATAGCTTAGTGCTGAATAATGTGACCGAATGCTAGATCTTATCTCTTTTGGTATTCTTAGTGCTTGAATCCATTGGATTTGTGTGAATGTTGTGTTGATCTGTTGTTAGGGTTTAGTTGTGTTGTGAAATAAGGTTGAATATTAACCAACTATAATTACTAAGTGATATGTTAAGGTGTTACAATCACAGATCTGTGTCCCAGCTAAGGTTGTAGACATCTGAGTCCTGCAACCACCCCTGCCTCTACCTCGGGTGAGACTTCATCTGCTTCACAGGCGTTGCCGAAAGGGCCAATAGTTAGGGTTTTTTTGGTGCATTGTTGTAGCGTTGAACCTTGGGTCTTCCCCTGTGCCAACAAATGGTTCCATTGCTGGGACCTGAAACTGTGATTGCTAGGAATTGAGGAAGAAGAAGCTCTGTGCGAAAATATGACTTGAAAATGTGAAAGCTCCATGTGTAGATCTGTTTCCATGGTGCGCAGTAATCTACTTGGATTGTGAAATTATGTGCTAAGAAGAGAAGTCCGATCTGAGGAAAAGAGGTAATATCTTGAAGATTTTTTCTCTAATAGAGGTAATAATAGTGAGAAATTTTTACTGAAAAGGTAAGATAAATAGAAATTCTTGTTTCAAAAATATGGATCTAGGTATGTTTGATAAATTTTGTCCTAGCCTGAAAACTAGGGCACAACTAGAAGAAAGAATATTTGATATGAATATATCTGATAAGAATAGTGAAAGATATGGTATTCCTATGCATAGAAAAAAAATTTGGACTAAAAAATGGATGCAGGATCCTAGAAAGAATTTTTTGCAGGTTAGCTTCCATGATCCTAGTGCACAGTAGATGAAAGGATGGGGTTAATTTAAGAGAAAGAGAGGATTAACTCTTTGTTACAGTTGCAGAAGGTCGAGACATATTTCTAAGGAATGCACTGGTATAAGACCCAATTGTCTTTGTTGTAAATCTATGGATCATGAAGTTTTGGATTTCCCTAGAATTATTTCTAAGGTTGAAAGAATGAATATGAGACACAAAATCCCTGAGGAAGGTCAAGAAACTAAGATCATGGAAGAACCCCAGAAATAATTAGAATCTACACTATTGAAAATGAAAGAAATCCATAATGATCATAGAAACATCAACTTACCAAAGATCTTCAAAGAAAAGGAATGCATAGAAACAATAATAGGAGACTTCGACATTGACTGCGTTCTGGATGAGGAAACATAGGCGAATATCATGACAGAAAGAACTTGGGAAATTTTAGGAAAGCCTGCTATGATTCCTTCATCAGGAGGAACATGATTATTTAGAGGAAAGATGATAACCCTATGTGGAAGACTTACCTAGATATCTATGAGTGCTCATAGAACCTCGACAGAAGAAGATTTTGAGGTTGTTAAATTTATTGAGAACAACGCCCCATTTGCTATGTTACTAGGAAAATGTTAAGGTCCTAACCCGCACATAGGTAGGTCAATGTATTCGGATGTAATAAAGGTCAATATTAATAAGACCTTTCAATAAAATAGAATAAGGCGGATGTAAGAAGACCTAATAGAAGCTTCCGCTTCTAGAAGGATCTT
>ML779699.1:404569-421034 GCA_009831015.1 Picea engelmannii | reverse complement strand
TACAACCTTGCGGAATTTTTAAAAGCCCTAGGAAACTAGCATGTGGACATTGTGGTCCGTTACTATCCTTTAACTCCCTATGTGTGAGTTAATCTAGAAAAGCATGAAACTAGCCTAGATTGAACATGTGGGCATGTGTGGGCTCGTTACAAATCTTTAACTCTCCTAGTTTTTTTATCTAAGAAAGCGAAATTGCAACAACTATCCTACTTTTGTGACATGTGGGCATGTATGGGCCCGTTACAAATTTAGGATATGTTTGAAAAATGAAACTAAGAGGGGTCTCAAAAGAGCCTTTGTCCTCTCCTAAAATTTTTGAAATTTAAGGGAGATGAGATCGTTTTCCCAATCCTTTTCTGGTTCTCAAGATCGCTTAATGGCGCAAGAGAAGAGCATACTCAAGATTGTTACTTGCAATTTCTGGTCCCAAAATGTGAGTTTAGATGTGATTAATATTGATGTTCAACTTAGATTTATGAATCAAAGCAAGCCATCCACGTGGAAAAAAAACAAATAAGGGAAAATGATTTTTATCCACCTAAGTGCCTATGTTTGTTTGATTATCCCCCTTTCTAAGTTGAGGGGTCTAAGTGGTGCAGTATTTAGAGCATGCATATCATCATTCTTTAAGAAGGAAAATGATTTTCCCCACATCCAAGACCTTACAATGAAAATTTTAGTTCAAATGCGCAGCCTCCTGTGTAGACAGAGGCGCGTATGGTGCCCGTGCGTTGACATAACTGAAAAACAAAGCGCATGCGTGCCCAACACGTGCCTGTGGGGTGGAATACTCGCGCGCCTGTGTCAAAAGTCTGAGAAGAAAAATTCGGGTGAATTTCTCTCCAATTGCTGGTGAATTGACTGGTAAGCAGGTCGGCAGAGGCCGGTTTGTGAACCTGCAAGTTAATGAAATCGAAAGGAAATAAAATTGAACCCAAATGAGGGAGGAATTGATACCTTCTCCCCAGTATGGTCTCCAATCTGTTTTCACCCAATTCGTCACTTGATGATCAAATTAAGAGTGCTTACATGCCCAGTTGGGCTCTGCTAGGCATGACAGCTGTGAAGTAAAAGGTTAGAAAGAGAAACAACAGAGTTATAAAAAAAAATCAAACTAAAACTAATTAAAACTAAGAGCATATGAAATAATGAAAAATAAATACAAATGGACCAATATCACCAATGTATAAGCTGATCTTATTGATGAAATCCAAAGTCACAAAGAAGAAAGGGGACTTGGGTCCCTTCTTTCTCCAATGGAAGGCTCTTGAGGCCCTCAAAGCTTGCTCCCCTTAAAATGAAAGGATGAAAATGTGGGTGAAAGAACTCCAAGATTATTCACTCAAGTGAGGGGTGAATAGCTCTATGAAATGCAGCTTGTCATGTTTATTGCCAAAGAATGGGTCCTTAGCAATCTCAGCAGCATAACAGTATGAAGAATTCCTTGAGAAAATGGTGGTTATTCATGGCTTTTTATAGCCCAACATTGGGATATTATGTAACCTCTTTTGAATGTGAAAAGGGGCTCTTTAGGGCTCAATTAGGTATTTGACCAGCCCACCATGAGGATTGAGCTCAGATTTGGTGTCAAATCGGCTTGGGAGCTGATCCATTAGTGGTTGGGAGGCTGACCAATTTCAATAAATGCGTCGTTTAGCAGGCGCGCAGGTTTTTCGCCCAATAGCCGCACCTTGTGCACATATGCGCGCTTTGTATGTTTCTATTACGCGCATGCGCGCGCACACCCAGATGATGTAAAGCACCTTTCAAATTTTTGGTCATTTGTATAGTTTTTTTACCCTTTTGCAATGCTGAGGAATTAATCTTGTGCCATGAATGACTTTTTTCTGTTTTGACGATGCGGAGTTCTTTCGCCATGTGCGGACGAAATTTCAGTGATAACACTAATAAATAAGATGAAGAGTTGGTGGACGTAGCCCCAGGGAGTGGGTGAACAACGTATATCCTGTTTTATAAATGATTTGTGATTTATGATTTCTCTCTTTTTTATTTGATTCAATGATTAATGCGTTTTTAGATGATAGATGAATCTGATATGATAGCTTAGTGTTGAATAATGTGAATGAATGCTAGAACTGATCTCTGTTGGTATGCTTAGTGTTTGAATCCATTGGATTTGTGTGAATGTTTCGTTGATCTATTGATAGGGTTTAGTTGCGTTGTGAACTAAGGCTAAATATTAACGAACTATAATTACCAAGTGCTTTGTTAAGGTGTTACAATCACAGATGTATGTCCCAGCTAAGGTTGCATACATCTGAGTCCTGAAACCACCCCTGCTTCTACCTCAGGTGAGACTTCATCTGATTCACAGGTGTCGTCGAAAGGGCCAGTAGTTAGGGTTTTTTCATGCATTGTTGTAGCGTTGAACCCCAGGTATGCCCCTGTGCCAACAAACTAGTTTTCTGAATGATGGTTGTTAGGGTCGTCTTTACCATACTTTGGTTGTTGCGTATCTGCAGACCCAAAATCCCACTTGTTCAGGTGCTTAAATGTATGCTCCATTTTAACATCATATCGATAAGAAACACCTAGTGATGAGATGTCCATAAAATCTGTTTCAGTTTGGATGTATGTATGTAGACCCCCACGGTATTTTAGAACCAAATGTCACTCATAATCTTTGATAACCATATTGGTGCACAAGGTATGGAAGGTATTAGTGAACTACAACATTTCTTGGCCCCTCTCTTTCCACAATGTGTTCCATCTCATATATTAGTCATCATAGTTTCCAACATGGTAATATTGTTCCTTGATCGCATCCACAGAAAAATCTCAAGTGGGCTCAGGCCCATATATTCTAGACTCCTCTATGGAACTTTTCTCCCAGTCAATTTCACACCAATGTTTGACATGGTAGAGATCCTTAAGGAGTGTGAAGGTTATAGTTTCCCTGTCGAAGAAATTATGAATAGAGAAATAGCCTTCTAGTACATTTAACCATTTTTCTAGAGCATCTACATCTATTTGTCCTTAAAATATGGGATAATCAAAATTAACTTGTACTTTGAAAGGTGAGGTGCCTCCAAAGTGGATTCTTGATGAATAAGTGCATGTTTTTATCGACATTCATTGAAGGATGTGGGAAAAATTCCCCATCATTTCATCCCTCTGTCACGTGAGAGATTGCTCAAGCAACAAATTCATAGAATCACTTGCTTTGTCGTTTTTATTTTATTTCTCCATGGAGGGTTTCTTCGAAGTGCGAGAGCGATTTTCCTCCAGAGAGACAAGATTGATACCCAACTTTCTATACTTGGACCTATTGGAAGCCCTACATGATTTTTTTCTTTTTCAACTGACAAATGCCAATTCCTGTAACTGCCTACGCCTGATCCTGTAAATATTTCTATTTGAAGACAACTATTCGGTTTTCAAAGGGGTGTTTTGATTGTTCTTGCTTATTTTAATCTTGCATTTTTGTGCTTCATTCATGACTGAAATCATGAATGAAGCATTAAAACTTTAAATCGTATTGCAATTTAATCTAAAGCTTGGTCCCAAAAGGGGCAATGTGTTTAAACCTCTTTTAATGAATGTTGTTTTTCTTTGAGCTTATCATATATCAATGAAACACTTATTTTGAGTTTTTCTTGGATTGAAAGTTATATCTTGGATTCTTTGTATACCAAGAATCGATTGGCAAATGGAATATAGGCTTGTTTCATTTAAAATTCTTGGTAAATTGACTTTGGTTTTAAATTTTTGATATTCTTTTGGCTTGTAAAACACATCTTCTCCTAACCTTTGCAAATCGACTTCACCCACTACATTTGATGAAAATTAAACACACCTGGAACATACCCTGTACTTCGTTTCAGTTGTCAATTTCAATCTAAAGATCCCTCATTACGAGCTAGGGTCTTGAGTTACTCTCTGTACTCAAAGCATTCGTTACCTGAAACACTCGATTTTCATGGATTGAAACCCCTTATGCTCACATTATGGCCGCACTATGGTGAATGCTAGTTTTACTCCTTTGTTTTTGGCTCATACATTCCATTTTTGCTGCTACCTCTTAAGCCCACAACAAATTCTAGTCACCTTCGTGACTGTCTGTTCAAACCCTTATGGCCCCTGTCGTCCGAATTGAGCCAAATTGCTCGCAAACTTTGTTGTTGTATAATGATGCGAGTGAGGATATGAAGAGTCTAGGATGGGATGTGTTTATTAGGAAATTCTAGGGTTATAACTCACAAGTGTCCAAATATTTCTCCCTCACATTTGATGGATGTAGAGCCAAGGTGAGTGATATCCAGTTGGAGATCATCGAAAAATTTATGAGTGAAGCAATGAGCCTCCCCCTCACTAGTAAAAAATGGTTTAAAAACTCAAAGTTGGACAATGTACCATGGAGTCTGCTCGTCACCTCCATAAATATTCATTGTTGTGACAAAGGCATGTCGATATCTCTGTTTAATATTAGATGGCATGATTTATTGGTAGTTTTTAGGCATTTTGTTACTTGTGAGGGCCGTTATGGCCTCGTCTTCCTTTACCACATAAGACTACACATGCATTTTATCAGTTTCCAATTAAACATGTCATTTTAGTTATTAAGAAGTTTCTATAAAATGGAAAAGAGGTATAAGAAACATATCTTGGATTCAAGCCTTTTTCACCGTGGGTTGATTAAATTATTGGTAGTTCATCATTTGAAAATTCTCAGTGAAGATTGGGACAGTTTCGTAGCCTGTAATGGTTTCATTACAGTAAACCCTCTAGAGACTCTCGTAATGGATAAGATGATGATAGAGAAGCCTCTTTTTCCCTCCAGTGATAGGCCATATTTCTTGTGTGAAAACCCTTGTGAAAGGGCTACGCTCGATCAATCTGTGTGTGAGAAACAGGATGTCATCTCCAAACTTATTAAAGCTCCTGAGCATGAACAAATTGTTTGCCCTAATTCCAATGTAAAAACCAACAACAAACACCCACGAAAACAACCAAAGAAAAGTCAAGAAATAGGGTTTTTTCATAAGATACATGGCCGACTTATTTCACAGAGTCTGCGAAATAAATCCAAAGATCATGTGAGCTCGATCGAATCGATGAAGATCCATGAGGATTCTAACTCCGACATCGAGAGGTTTCTGGCACAAGAAGATACGAATTGTTCTAAACCATATCAACCATTTGATTATGTGAATAATATTCCACCATGTTTTAAAGACAACAAGGAATTTATAGGTGTCAGAATCGGTCAAAGGCTGACAGTGGGTAGTAGTGAAGTTTTACCACACAATTACACTTTCCCTCAACCGATTTCCCCTGCTGTACATTGTGAAGTTTGTTTACATTGGATAGGTCAGTACTACAAAAACATCCCTATCCTTCAAGCGAGGATCAAAGCTATTGTGGCTCAAAATGACTCATTGGAAAATGAAAACCATGAGCTCAAGACCAATGCACAAAGACAAGTAAAACCTTTGAAGTGGACATCCAATATCATAATAAAAAACGCTAATAGTGTCAAAGCTGTGATCAATTCTGAAATTTTGTGATTCGAATTTTGTTATCAGTTGGATGGTAAGATTGGTTTACATAAAAATTATGCTTTTTGTTATTTTTCTAATTAATCTAGATTGATTTAGATTTATGTTGCTAATAATAACACTAGCTACAGAATTGTGAGATTTAGTAGCCAAGTCAATTCTCATATAAAGTTTGGAAAATGTTAGTTAAATAAATATCTAATTTGCTCATTTCATTTTTCTTTCAGGATAGGATGTATATTGTGGTGATCTCATAAGATGGAGCATGCTGGACCTAGTTAATTAGCCATCCCTTTTGCCTTATTTTTTAAATCAAAACAAAACTTTCATAATTTTGAAGATATAGTTTGGGATTGAGTGGTTTTTAGACCCTCTATATTTGTAACTTTTAGATCCTTTTGAGATTTGATCCTATCTTAGAAGGTATGATGTTTAGATTACATGAACTCTTTAAATACTCCATATTTTGTAATGGAAATCATCTTGGCTGAGAGAAAGAGATGGACGAGTGATTCCATAACTTAATGAAACAACATTTATGCATCTTGAGTTTAGCCTTTTGTTTATAATGCTGTCATTTATGTTTTGTTAATCCTACTACATGTATAGGTTTGATATATTTAGATTAAATGACCTGTGATATGCAGGATTTTATATTATAAATAACATCTATAATTTGCTTCTCAAAATATAAATGTTGTGATCATATCTTCAATTAAATTGATAGGATTTATCTTTG
Organism: Picea engelmannii; assembly: GCA_009831015.1. Lineage (NCBI taxonomy): Eukaryota > Viridiplantae > Streptophyta > Pinopsida > Pinales > Pinaceae > Picea > Picea engelmannii. The sequence goes on along the minus strand of ML779699.1, from coordinate 414,776 downwards.
AGTTTTAATCGGATGATGAAATGCATATATTACTTTCAGATTTTTCTTACTGTAATCATGTGCAATTATGAGATCATAGGTTTATGTTTGTGTTTCCTCTTTTGTCATTGAAACCTAAGATGATAATACATGTTTTAAATTTATTTAGAACAGTCACAAGGTTCCTTATAGATTTCTCTCTTGGAAAGGGCAGTTGGATGTTCTGCACTCATCTAGATGCTTGGATACACCTCACTAACTCACTAATAGGTTAGCTCCTTTGTATATTTCTTTCATTTACTTATCACTGAAACTAGAATGTATTGTTCAACTTTTGACTATCCACATATTTATCTTTCATTGTATTTTTAATTCCATATTAGTTTAGATTTATAAAGAAAAAACAAAAAAATATTTTTATGTGCTTTCTTTATTTGCTTCCTAGAAGCAATCATTTTTCACATTGATTTTCGTAAGTTTCGATTAAAACTTGCAGTTTGTAAATCATGTACATAAGTAATATTTGTATATATTTTTCTTAAAAATATCTACAACAGTTACATTATACATATGTACATATATATATAGTGTTTAGTAATTAGATAGTTATTTCTTTCTATTATTTTGTTTCTTTTAGGATTTTTAGATTGGCTAACTAAACCATTAAACCCATCAGAACGAGTTATACCAAACGGATTGGGTTACTTAGACAACCTCGGACCAGAATCGTTCTACCAGTTGACAGATGGTCAATTTCGCCCGTCAACAAATGGTGCTAGAAGGAGGGCCTAAATACAATTGATGGCAAGTGGAAGTCACAAGACTCCTCTCCCACACACTCGCTCCCCTATAGTAACACATAGTCATTCTGACAACAATGTTACTTCTGAAACAACAACTACCTCGAACGAAAATCCCCAGATTCCCGTTGAGCCAGTAACACCAAACCCTCAAGGGTCTGATGTACAAGAAATTGTTCGTCAGTCACTTTTAAGGACACACAGTGCTTTGGACCATAGCAGGCAACATGGTCGACCACTGAATCAACCTTTAGATTTCTTTGATATCAGAGAACAACTTGAGGTCACTGGTCTGCTTTTAAACCCTCTAGCAGATGATATTGTCAATCCTATTGATACACCTATTCTTGGAATCATAGGATCTAGTATTCCACTTTCGCCACCTCATTCGTCTCCATCCTCTAAAGGAGGAGAGTCATCTGACGAAGGCATTTCTTCATCTGAACCATCTTAGCCTTCAACACCACCTACACCCATGGAAAACCAAAAACATCCTACCAAACCATGTCTTGATCAAGATGTTGTGGTTGTACCTGGACCCCAACACCCTTTACCAAAACACCCGGAGAAATGGTTACCTAAGTTCGATACAGATTCTAAGCAAAACGTCGAGGATCACATAAAGAAATTCTTGCTAGCCATTAGACTCCGAAGTGTAGAACATGAATATGTAGTATGTAGACATTTTCCTTACATGTTTGAGGGCAATGCTTCTACATGGTATTTCGCCCAACAAGCTCACACCATTGTATCTTGGGACAGATTCGAAACCTGTTTCCTAGAGAATTTCGGAGATGATAAATCTCCTGAAGACTTATTCATGGAACTTTCTAGTTTAAATATGAACCCTAAGGAGAAAGTAAAAGGATTTAATGAAAGGTTCCTCACGTTAAAAAACCAAATCCCCACTGATTCAATGCCCGCAGAAAGCCCTATTGTGGCATATTACACTAAATCTCTACACAATAATATTGCAATTTGGGTTAAAAGGTCTAGGAAGTCTACATTACTGGAATCCTTCGAGGAGGCAAGCCAAATCGAAAAAGATATTTTTAGCTTGAAATATAATCTTAGTAATGAGGCAGAGATAACCCCATCTTCTGAGAAGAAAATAGAAATTCTTACTAGGCCTCCCCAAACCAAAACCCAATCAGAAACCTCAGACTTAGAATGTTTGCAAAAGGTGGTCCAAAAATTATCGAATCAAGTCATAGACTTGAGGAGATTGACTAAAGAAGCATCCTCGAGAAAATGAAGTTATAAACCTCCTTTCAGAAAGCCTTTCCCCCCCAACCGAGCGAATCCGACCCCTGAGGGCAGGGATGATTTTAAGGATGGAAATTTGTTTTAAAATGTAGAAACCTTGGCAAATCTTACTAATCCTTTATATGCCAACTATAAATATTTGGCGATATTTTTGTAAAAATATTCAAATTTATAAGGATTTTATATAGTTTTTATAAAATTTTGGCGATTTTTAAGGTAAAATAATTTTATCCTAAAGAATTTGGGTGAATCATTTTTAAAATAGCGAATCTCATTTTTGGAAAAACCATGGAAAATTACCCCATGAGCGAAATTTATCCCCTAAAATCATCCATGCCTAAGGGTCTAAATTTTGAAAGCTTACAGTACGCTGTGCAAACTATCCTTGAAGAACATGACAACTTGGTTCCCCCTGAGAATTCTGAAGATGTAGTTGAAGAAGAAGTAGTTGAAGAAGAGGAGTCATCTCCCAATGTCTTCAGACATTTTTCCAACAATATTTTTCAAGCCAATTTTGAAACTATCCATCCTTACAAGACTAAAAGAAAAACACAAAGTAAACCCTCTTCCGAAATAAGTACTAATGTGCCTCCAAAACATTTGAAACAAGCTGAAACAAAACATAATTTAGCAGCCCCTGTTTTAGAGTACAATTTGACTGAAGACCTAAAGAAACTTAGGGCTAATATTTCTATTTACAAACTTTTGAAACTCCCTCTTCTTCTATAGAAAATGCTTCAGAACATCGCAAAAAATAGTAAAAACAACATTCTGAACAACAAGAAAATTGCAGAAATTAGTTCTAAAACAACAAAAACGATCCCTGCTAAAACAACACCTGAACTCCCAGATAAAAAGGATCTCACTGAAAAAACTGTATCAACTGTAGATAAAGTAATTTTAGGGACATCGACTAAAAATCAGCAGAATTCTGTTGTTAATACTCGCAAAAATGTCCCACCTTTTTTGTTAACATTTGAATTTTTCAATAGATATGTACATAATTGCATGGTAGATTCTGGAGCATCATCAAATGTGATGCCCTTGTCCGTTTGCCAAAAAATTAACACAAAATTTCATCCCTCTAGTCTTAAAATCATTCAGCTCGATCGGACGAATGTTAAGGTAATTGGTGAACTAAAGAATGTGCTCGTTAGGCTATCTTCTAATCCTAAAGTTCACCAGATTATTGACAAAATTTTTGTTGACATCCCCGAAGTCTATGGTTTATTTGTTAGTAGATATTGGTCTGAGCAACTACATGGTTACTTTGCAACAGATTGGTTGCATTTGTGGCTGCCAGAAAATGGATAGCTGACGTAGACCTCTCTGCCCTCGGGCCGAGATCCGCTCACAAGATCGTTCTTTGTCTCCCTCGAGCCGAATCGGCTCTTTCGATTCCTTGTTGGAATCTCAATTTAATCGATCCACAGGTCCTTCAGGAACTCCGCTGTGCGAACAGCACTAGGTGCAAGCTCCTATCTTCCCAAGTGACCACAACGCTGTGACCAAGGCCCAATTCCTAAGGCAATTGTCGCAATCTCGCAACTGGCGAGTTCGTGACTCCCGACTCTTCCTCTCCAATCTTGCGATACCCGAGATCATGAAATGGGTATAGCTCTTCTCCTGTTAGCACCTTCCTTGTGCAACCACCGGCTAGGCTTAATGCTAGCTCTTCTCACCTGTCGCACCTTCGCGAGTTGTAGCGTCGAGCTCACGTACCCTTATCTTGTGAATTCTAGAGACTTGAAAGTCAACAAGGTTTGACCTTCCCTTCATGCTTTTCGCAACTCGCCACTTCGCGAGTTTCAATGTCGAGTTCTCGAGCTCTTACCTCACGAATCCCTAAGATGTGAGAAGTCAACAGAGTATTGACTCCTTCCTCTAGGTGATGCGTGTTCACCTACTAATCATGCGGGCCCCACCTTATGGTTCTCCCACGTATCCACACTCGTGCCTCAGCTCTCGGCACTTTGCGACTTATGATGTTGAGATGAGGTCCTCCCAACCTCCGAACTTCTGAAAGCGCAATATGCATGATGAGGTTCCTGATCCAACGGTCCTCTTGCAACCTGGATCCAACGGCTATCCTCACTCCTCGCGATTTTTCCACTTGCGACTTGGAGCACCCAAATATTGGGCTCTCACCTCACGAACCCCCGAGTTCGCGAGATCCCTAGATCTCTGCCACCTATCCTCTTTGAATGGATAGCCCCGATCTTCTCGTGACTTCGCCACTCGTGACTTGGAGCACCCAAATCTTGGGATCTCACCCTGCGAACCCCCGAGTTCACGAGATCGCTAGATCTCTGCCACCTATCCTCTTTGAATGGATGGCCCCGATCTTCTTGCGACTTCGCCACTCACGACTTGGAGAACCCAAATCTTGGGCTCTAACCCTATGAACCTACAATTTTGCGAGATCCCTAGATGTCTTCCACCTGTCCTTTTCGAATGGATGACCCCGATCTTCTCATGATTTTGCCACTTGCGACCTCAGGAATCTTGAGGCAGGGCTTTCAGTTCTCCAACTCACGAAACCCCAAAATGAGATTTCATTAGTTATCCAACGACCCCTGTTGGTTCAAATGCTACGGCCCGATTTCTCCTGAGATTGCACTTAGAAAAACACTTGTCGTAACCTCTTTGCTCCTCTGCACGATCCGAAGGCTCTCGGAACTTTGCTAATTCTCCATGGAGAATTTCGACTGTCAAATTCCTCCTTGACGATTCCTGCGAAATAAACAAAGTGTTCTTTCATGAAACTTATCCACCAGCAAACAACGTCACTGCGCCTCCTTCCGACACTTCAAGCTACTAGCCCTCTTGAGCTTGTCTTCGAAAACTCGAGTCTTCAAGAAGACTCTTGCATGCACTCCTTACGGAAACTCTTCAAATACTTCCAAGTATTTGAACCTCTTCGACTCTGTGCACTCCCTGCGAAAGAAGTCTTTCAATAGTTTCGCTCAGGTTGCAAACACTGCGACTTCATTCGGCCTGCGCACTCCTTGCATGGCTCCTGTGCTTAACTTGCACTTCTGCGAGAATGAGAACAATTTTATCCCTCTTGAGCTTGCAGAGACGAAATCTGACTTCTGTCAATGCACACCTTGCGGACAATTTCACTGCACTCCTTGCAGGAAAACTCTTGCTCAGATAGAGAAACAATTGAAACTCATTCCTTACTCTCCCTCTCTTCAGATTTCAGAAATTAATTAAGAAATCATACATTCACGCATCAAAAAAATGCATAATAGAGAGTAAACAATCATATATCAATCAGCATGTACAAACACAGAAAGCAATTGAACACCATGAGTCTAAACTAAAGATCTTTGTATTAATCCAGAACTTCTGTACATGGGTTTTTCTACACAACTCTCTTCTTCGTATTCTCTATGCTCTCTTGATTGATTATGCTGCTAATAATGTTACAATGATACAAGTGAGGGTGTCTATATCCGTTTTCCCTCTGGCTCCTAAAACTGTCTAATCTAAGAATTCAAAGGTACCTACTTACATTTACTAGCATAAATGCCTCTTAGTCCTTCAGACGAGAGCAGGACGCTCAAGGTATGATTACAATCTACAAGTATACTCTTTCTTAATTGTTTCATTTACGTTTGGCGTATCAAATTTCAAAACATTTCAACCAATTCATCATGTGCCAAAATGCGTTGGCGGTTGCCCCACACTCACTTGTTGTTGGCAATGCTCCTACATCATACTCCCTCGCTTGAAAATTTTCATGGGCTCCTTTCCATGAGCTCTCGCATGGTTTGTCCATGCTTCTGGATCTCTTCTTCATTCTCCCAGCTAGCATATTCAATTGGATGGCCCTTCCATTTGACCAAGTATTCAAAACATTCCCTTCTTTTGGTCCTCTTACTAACTCTTTTGTCCAGTATTCTTTCCATATGTGGCTTCTCTGCAACTAGCATTTGTTTAGTCCACTGAACCTCTAGTTGTCCATCACTTGTTCCTGCTTCCTCATCTTTGTATGGGTACAAATCTGAGACATTGAATATTGAAGAAATTCCGATCCCATCAGGTAATTCAATCTCATAAGCATTTGCCCAAAATTTCTTCAAGACCTTACATGGTCTTATCTTCTTCATCTTCAATTTTTTATATGTCCCCTTCGGGAACCTTTCCTTTCTCAGATGTGCCAGAACCAAATCACCAACCTCAAATTGAATTTGTCTCCTGTGTTGATCTTCTCTGCGCTTATACTCTTGGCTCAAGTTCTGTAATCGTTCCTTCACCTGGCTGTGAATTTTCTTCATTGCTTCTACGAAATCCTCTGCACGAGCACTCCTAGTTGCATTATGTTCTGAATATCTCAATTCTGAAACTCCTCTTGGCTACATCCCATAAACAATTTGAAATGGACTGACTATGGTGTTCTGTCACCAAGCTCCTCAGCAAGTCTCCCAAACTTCTATTCACAACTTATGTTCGTCCATCCGTCTGAGGATGGTAAGATGAACTGAATGACAAGTTTGTTCCCAACTTTTTCCATAAGTTTCTCTAGAAGTGTCCCACGAACTTGGTTTCTCGATCTGAAACTATGCTCCTTGGTAAGCCGTGAAGTCAAATGACTTCTTTGAAAAACAGATTTGGAATGTGAGTTGCATCACTAGTTCTCTGACATGGTATGAAGTGTGCCATGTTAGAAAATCTATCTACCACTACAAAGATCGAGTCAAACCCTCATTGTGTTCTTGGAAACCCCAATATGAGGTCCATGCTTACTGCATCCCATGGCCTCTTAGGTATGGGTAACGATTGATATAAGCCTGCATTCTTCCTCTTTCCTTTTGAATGCTGACAAATTCTGCATATGTCCATGAATCGTTTGACGTCTACTCTCATTCCTGGCCAAAAATATGACTCGTTTAACTTTGAGAACATCTTATCATGACCAAAATGCCCGGCCAATCCTCCACTATGTTTCTCCTTCAGCAAATTCTCCCTCATGGAGCATTTTGGAATACAAAGTTGATTACCCTTAAACATTAATCCTTCCTGGATCATGTATTCTGTCCATTGACTTATGTCTCTAAGAATTGGATTCGCATCTGCTTCATACGCCTCTTTAAAATATGGATCATCTCTGTACATGTCCCTAAGATCATCAAAACCCAGTGTTTTAACTCTGAACTCCTGCAAAAACAAACATTTCCTGCTCAAAGCATCAACAACTTTGTTAACAGTTCCAGAAATATGCTTAATTACAAAAGTAAAGTTCTGCATATATTCAACCCATTTAACATGTCTTTGATTCAACTTTTCATGTTGAGTCACAAATTGCATAGCATGATTGTCACTGTATAAGACAACTCCTTCGGAATTAAGTAGTGTCTCCATTTCTTCAATGCATAAATAATAGCATAGAACTCCTTGTCATACGTGGAGTATTTCACTTTTGCTTCATTCATCTTCTCGCTGAAGTATGTTATCGTCCTGTCTTCTTGGCTCAAGACTGCCCCTATTGCAAATCCACTTGCATCACATTTTACCTGAAATGTCTTTTTAAAATCTGACAACACCAAAATTGGTTGTTCCGTGATTTTCCTTTTCAACAAATTGAAGCTTTTCTCTGCTTCTTTTGTCCAGTGAAAAGACATGTGTCTCTTCTTCACTATTTCCATCATCGGTGCACTAATTCCACTGAAATTCCTGATGAAATTCCTATAGAAACTAGCCAATCCATGAAAACTTCTCACCTCAAATATACTCTTCGGTGATGGCCAATTCTTAATTACCTCCACCTTATCTAGATCCATCCTCAACTTATCTGCAGAAATAACAAAACCCAAATAAATGGGCTCTGTCTTCATGAATGAGGATTTCTTCATGTTTATCAACAAATTCTCTTGCTGTAATCTCTTCATCATTGTAGCCAAATGTTTTAGATGCTCTGCCTCTGTTTTACTGAAAATCAGTATGTCATCAAGATACACAATGACAAATTTTTCAATGAAATCCTTCAGGACTTCGTTTATCAACCTCATGAAAGTACTTGGCGCGTTTGTTAAGCCAAATGACATAACAAACCATTCATACAACCCTTCATTAGTCTTGAAGGTTGTCTTCCATTCATCACCTTCTCTCATATGAATTTGGTGATATCCACTTTTCAAATCAATTTTTGAAAACAAATTGTCCCCACTCAAGCAATCCATCAGATCATCCATCCTTGGCAATGGAAATCTGTACCTGATGGTTATCTTGTTGATCGCTCTCGATTCATTACACATCCTCTAGCCTCCATCTTTTTTTGGACTGATTACTATTGGAACAACACATGGACTCAAGATTTCTCCAATCAACCCTTTGTCCATTAAATCCTGGACCTGTCTTTTGACCTCTTCATTATCCTACAACATCAATCTATACATTTCTTTATTTGGTAAAATAGCTCCAGGTATGAGATCAATATGATGACTTACACTTCTGATCAGTGGCAACAAACGAGGTAGTTCGTCCACTACTATGTCAACAAACTCTTCCAACAGTTTCTGAACCTCTTCTTGTAAATCATCTACCCTTGTACTGGTTAAAACAATTTTAGGCTTCCTGACCACAATGAATTGTGGTTCCTCCTTCTTCTTAACCTCTGTAAGAAGTTCCTTCCCACTCATGAGAAGTACAATGTTTCTTACTTCAGGTTTCACCTCTTTGTCTTTGATTGGAAGCAACATGTGAGTTCTCCCATTCTTCTCTAGGGTGTATGTATTCTTCCTCCCGTCATGAATCACATTTCTGTCATATTTACACGGTCTACCCAACAATAGATGACAAACATCCATGGGAATAACATCATAGAGTATTTCATCTTTATACCCTCCTATTTTAAAATCAACTAAACATTGTTTAGTGACATTTACCTGATGTCCTTTTTGTAGCCACGAAACTCTATATGGACTTGGATGTTCAATAGTCTCCAACTCCAGCTTTTCTACCATCTCTGTAGAAACAAGATTATCTATGCTACCACTGTCCACGATGACTTTGCATACCCTGTCCTTGATTTTGCAAGTAGTCCGAAAAAGACTGTTCCTTTGCACTGGATTTTCCACCTCCTTCTCAGGTGTTAAGAGAACTTTTCGCATCATCAACGATCTTCCACCTTCAACATCCTCTTCCTCAACATTTTGCCTCTATGCTTCGGCAATGTGAGTTTCACCACCTTCTTTCTTTTTGTCTAGACACTCATAATATTTATGTCCGACCTTTCCACATGTGAAGCATTTCACCACTCCACCTATTCCTCTTCCTATACCTCTGGTATCAGGAAAAATGTTTCCATCAACATACTGACCTTTTTGTTCGGTATACTACCCTCTCTGTGATCTTACACCTCTCTCAGTTTGAGTCTGAGGTTTCTTCCACTCTTCCTTGGGTTTCTGATTTCTATCCTGGGAAACTGATTTGCCTCTAGCTTGAATTCTACCTTGGCCTCTTTGACCTTGTTTTAGGCTCAGCTTCTCTTCAGCCTTCAGAGCCATCTGATAAGCATCTTCCACTGTTTGGATGGTCATCATGCTCATCTCATCCTGAATGTCGTATCTCATACCATTCATGTACCTGGCAACCTTTTCATCATCACTTTCGCGATGACCTGCCCTGATGTTCAACCTGTAGAATTCTTCAGTATATTCCTTTACTGTCATCAACTTCTATCTCAAATTTTTGATTCTCCCAAACAGAGTAATCTGGTAATCCCTAGGAATAAATTTTGCCTTCATCTTTGTTATCATCCTATCCCAACTCTTGATTTTTTGCTTGCCTTTGCAACGTCTGTCAGCTTGTAGCTCATCCCACCACAATGTTGCATGTCCTTTAAGTCTTGTGATAGTATGTTTGACCTTCTTGTCCTCCTCGACATCTTCATATTCAAAATATGTGTCTAGAGCTCTAATCTAGTCTAGAAGATCTTCAGCATCTAGGTTTCCTTCGTATATTGGAATATCCATTTTTTCCTTAGCACCCATTCTTGCAACAACCCTAATCAAGCGTTCATTTGCTGCATCTTCTGCTATGACTTCTTCTCCTTCATGTCTAGCTTCATCTTCACTTTCAGACTCACTGACATATCCAGCACCAACTGTGCGCCTCTGAGTTGTCTCCATGTCCTCGAGTCTGGCGTGTATGTC
>ML779699.1:329592-399503 GCA_009831015.1 Picea engelmannii | reverse complement strand
CATCTTGTACTTGAACATTTAAGTGGGGTAAAAGGAGGTTTCCCCCTCGAAGAGGCTTATTATCTGAAATTATCTCTTTTTCAAGGCGTTGAGTACTTTTCCTGAGGTTTTTCTATGCTATCTTGATGTTTGGTACTTAACATGTACTCAGTCAACAGCTTTACCGAATGTGCCAAACACTGTCGACGAATCTCAGATATGGTCACTTTACTTCGATGGATCCAAATCCAAAGAAGGGTCTGGTGTAGGATGTGTACTCATCGACCCGACAGGTAATAGAACTTTCATCACATGTCGATTAGATTTTGAATTCACAAACAACACCGCCAAATACGAGGCACTTTTGCAAGGACTCAGGAAAGCTGTAGATATGGACGTAAAGAACTTAATGATATTTGGTGATTCGGAAATTGTGGTCAGGCAGGTAAGAAATTCCATACATTGCCTATCGCCATACCTAAAAAGTTACCAAACTGAGGTATGGAATCTAATGCACAAATTTTCAGCATTTAACATCAATTCCATTCCTAGATTAAGCAATTATGAGGCTGACTTATTGGCTAACGTCGCTTCTAAACATTTTCCCACAGAAGGTCTTTCTCTGAATGCATTTATGTTTGAGTTAATGTTCATACCATCGATCCCAGACAACATCACTAATTGGAGAGTGTTTGATGATGATCAATAGATCATCAACGTTTTGCATATGGAGGACACTTTCCAAGGTGCAATTATCGATGAAGGCACTCATGACGAAAATCTCTGCAATTTCACGGTAATATCAGAGCCTATGTCTCCCAAATCAACATATGATCTAGTAAACTCTATTCCTAAATCCATGGTAAGACTAGAGAAGTTTTATGATTTTCATGATAAATTCAGAGGGTCGGTAAATTGTAAAACGAACAATTCTTCCTTGACTCGTGAAATGATAAATTTAGAGTCTAAAGGCAATCCACAAAATATCAATTTGGGAATGGGATGCTCTGAGCAAGAACGATCCACTTTTATAAAACGGTTTAAATAATTCAAGGATGTCTTTGTCTGGACATATGATGATTTAAAAACTTTTGACCCTAATATAATACAACATATCATCCCCATGAAACCCCAAACTCAACCTTTTTAGTAGAAGTTGAGAAAGATGCACCCTAAGTTGGAACCAACTGTCAAGAAAGAACTAAATAAATTATTGAATGCGAAGATAATCTTCCCAGTGAGGAAGAAAAGTGGAAAAATTCCACTCTGTGTCGATTTTCGTAACTTGAACTGAGCATCTGACAAAGACAATTATCCTATTCCTCAAATGGAATAAATTCTTCAACAGGCATTTGGTTCTGAAAGACTATCACTGCTAGATGGTTTTTTGGGATATAACTAGGTCCTCGTGTCTCCACAAAACCAGTTAAAAACCACTTTTCGTACCCCATGGGGCACTTACGCCTACAAGAATATTCCTTTTGGGATTATAAATGTTGGGGCCATTTTCCAAAGAGCAATGGATATTACTTTTCATGGTCTCATAAATCAATCTGTAGTGGTCTATCTTGATGATGTTACTGTTTTCTCCAAAAACAAGAAAGATCACTTGTCTCACCTTAGGTCTGTCCTCGAATGATTCTGCAAGTACGACATATCTCTCAACCCTAAGAAGTCAATATTTGCAGTGGAAAAGGGAAAACTTCTTAGATTCATATCATTCAGTGATGGGATGATCATCGATCCCAAAATAACTCAAGCCATTGCCAAACTTCCTCCCCCCTCCTCCAAAAAATATATGCAATCCTTTTTAGGCCAGATTAATTTTGTTAGAAGGTTTGTCCCAAATTTCTCAGAAATGGTAAGGCCATATAAAAACTTAATTAAAAAGGATGTTCATTATCGTTGGGGACCACAGGAAAATCAAGCCTTTGACTCCATAAAAAAATCCATAGTGGAAGCCCCTTCCTTGATGAGTCTTGATTTCTCACAAGATTTCACTCTTTACACTTTCTCCTCTGACTAATCATATGCTGTTGTGTTGACCCAAAAGAACGCTGAAAGAAATGAAATCCCCATTGCCTTCATGAGCTTATCCTTCAAAGGAGAAAATATTAACTACTCGGCTGTAGATCAACAGGCCTATGCAGTTTTCAAATCAGTGAAACATTTGCGATCATATTTGCTGAAATCCAGAACTAAAGTCATTGTGATTTATCCTGCTGTCAGAAACTTGTTAGTACAAAAAGAATTGGGTGAAAAATGGGAAAACTGGATGACATCATTTCAAGAGTATGACCTCTAAATAACCCCTGCACAAATTGTCAGAGGTCAAGGCCTATGCAAACTAGTGGCTGATTCAGTTGAAGAACGACCGAGTCAAATTAATGTCTTAACTGTAAATCAACATGGTGAAAATTAGATCTGTTGTACACAAGTTATTGCTAATTCTTGGTTTGATGATATTAAGTTTTATTTAACACACGGTTCCACTCCTTCCCATCTTGATCCAAAAAAGAGAAGAGCATTAAGAATAAAATCTACACCTTTCTAGTTGGTAAATAACATATTATTCCGCAAGAATTTTGATAATGTTCTCATGCGTTGTTTGGAAAGAGATGAAGCAGAGAAGGTATTATCTGAACTACATGCAGGTGTAGTTGGTGGGCATTTCGATGGAGACACCACTTCTCACAACGTATTAAGAGTTGGGTACTATTGGACCACGTTGTTCAAAGATGCCCATGCATTATGTCGTAAATGCATAATCTGCCAAAAGGTTGTTCGACGAGTAAAAAAGGCAGCATTCCCTTTGCAGCCTGTTTTGGTAGATTCACCTTTTCAACAGTGGGGTCTTGACATCATTGGGAAAATTAACCCCACTTCTTTACAGTAGCATAAATACATCATTACAACAACGGATTATTTTACCAAATGGTTCGAGGTTGCACCGCTGAAAGTGGTAAACACTAATCAGGTGATATATTTCCTTGATATGAATATCATTACTAGATTCAACATTCCCGAATGTTTGGTTTTCGATAATGCTTCTTACTTTTCATCCCTCGATATGAGTGATTTTTCTTTGGAGAAAGGGATCAAACTTAAGTATTCTACCAACTATTACCCTCAAGGAAATGTCCTATCAGAATCAACGAATAAAAATTTGATCAATATCATCAAGAGGATAGTTTCTGAAAACCACAAGAACTGGCACAACATGCTTTTTAATGCACTCTAGGCCGATAGGGTGACTCCGAAAACCTCTGTTGGTAATTCTCCTTTCTTTCTCATCTACGAAAGAGAAGCAATTCTCCCTCCTCATGCTCTTCTTCCCTCTCTGCAATTATTGCAGAAAGTTCAAGAAGAGGATTGCCCTCCTCTTGAAAGTTGAATTAATTCCTTGTTGAAACTAGAGGAAGTAAGAGAACAAGAGAAAGATAGATTGGATCAACATCAGTAGATTGAGAAAGGCCAGTTTGATTCAAATTCTGCTTCTGATAGAAACTTCGAGGTAGGATATTTGGCTCTCAAGTGGGATAAACCTCATGAAGGGAAAGGGGAACACACCAAGTTTCATAACTTATGGTTGGGACCTTTCGTAATTGCTGAAAAATTAGGTCCCAGCTCCTTTTGCCTACAGAGTTTGGAGGGATAGCTAGACACCTTCCCGGTGAATGGCCAAGCTCTCAAGAGGTATTTTTCTTGATAAATTCAAGATCCACCTTTGTACATAATTTTTTTGTTTTGATTTATTTTTGTTTTCTGGTTTTTGGTTCTTTTCATTTTGTTTTCTTTCACTGCTTTCTGGTTAAACCATGCCTGTGTCACCTTTTAGTTTATGAAGGGAAACTAGGATGCCTCATTATGAAGCTATAGTTAAGGTCTGTCAGAGCATCAATGCTATAATTTCCTGAAACACAGACTAGCTAAAAATGTTTTCTGTTCAAAATAGGTTTCATGGTTTCACTTTATAATTATGAGCAAACACGACCATCATCAAAACTCTTTACGTTGTCCCTGCTTTTAAAGAAAGCAACTAAAGTATGCCTTCCTGTCCTCAAAGAATTGGTTTTTCTCAGAAAAATAATTTCAGATCGTAATGAAGGTTGTCAAACAAAAGAATTAAAGGCTGGAAAATGTCCAGTGTTTTTAACACTGAAATTTTCAGCATCACCCCGCTCTTCTGAATGTCATTAAATTTATGTCAGATTGTAAATAATTTCTAGAGAGTTGTGGGAAGTGTTTGTAAACTCGCCGAGATACTGAATAAGTATGTTTGCAGTGTGTAAATTCATTCATGATTCCAAGACAACTTCATCGGGGTACTGAACAGGCCCGCTAGCAATGAAGCAATGTCGAGTTCAAGAAAATTATCAGGTGTAAATTTTGATATTAATTATAAGCGCCCTTCATGTTGAATTGAAACTTCTTGGATAGGGTAGAGGTGTCAGAGTGGGTTAATTGACATCCATGTCGAGGCTATAGATTCCTGCTGGCAGCAATGGTTGTGTCAATAGTATCAGAACCATTAGCTTAAAATATTGTTTCTCTCGTAATTAAAATTTGTCACCGGATTTCCATTAAACATGAAGATATCTAACGCTGGACTGTGTAATGGTTGTTGGAATTTGATTAATATGCTTGGTGTTCTTTAGTAGTTCTTTGATGACTAACCATTCTAAATAGTCCTAACATGAACTCGTTAGTGATGCAAAGATAACTACTTCTCCCAGTGAGTCGCCATTGTTGGCAGCCCTACATGATTTTTTTCTTTTTCAAGTGACAAATGACAATTCCTGTAGCTGCCTATGCTTGATCCTGTAAATATTTCTATTTGAAGACAACTATTTGGTTGTAAAAAGGGTGTTTTGATTGTTCCTGCTTATTTTAATCTTGCGTTTCCGTGCTTAATTCATGAATGAAAGCATGAATGAAGCATTGAAACTTTAAATCGTATTGCAATTTAATCTAAGGCTTGGTCCCAAAAGGGTCAATGTGTTTAAACCTCTTTTAATGAATGTTGTTTTTCTTTGAGCTTATCATATATCAATGAAACACTTATTTTGAGTTGTTCTTGGATTGAAAGTTATATCTTGGATGCCTTGTATACCAAGAATCGATTGGCAATGGACTATAGGCTTGTTTCATTTAAAATTCTTGGTAAATCGACTTTGGTTTTAAATTTTTGATATGATTCTGGCTTGTAAAACATATCTTCTCCTAACCTTTGCAAATCGACTTCACCCATTACATTTGATGATAATTAAACACACCTGGAATGTACCTTGTACTTTGTTTCAGTTGTCAATTTCAATCGATAGATCCCTCATTACGAGTTATGGTCTTGAGTTACTCTCTGTACTCAAAGAATTCATTTCCTAAAATTCCTAATTGTCATGGCTTGAAACCCCTTATGCTCACATTATGGTCGCACTAGGGTGACTTCTAGTTTTACTCCTGTGTTTTGGGCTCAGACATTCCCTTGTTGTTGCTACCTCTTAAGCCCACAACAAATTCTGGTCACCTTCGTGACTTTCTGTTCAAACCCTTATGGCCCCTGTCGTCCGAATTGAGCCAAATGGCTCCAAAACTTTGTTGTTGTATGATGATGCGAGTGAGAATATGAAGAGTCGAGGCTAGGATGTGTTTATTAGGAAATTCCAGGGTTATAACTCACAAGTGGCCAAAGATTTCTCCCTCACATTTGATGGATGCAGAGCCAAGGTGGGTGATATCCAGTTGGATATCACCAAAAAAATTATGAGTGAAGAAATGGGCCTCCCCCTCACTGGTAAAAATGGGTTTAAAAACTCAATGTTGGATGAGGTACCATGGAGTTTGTTTGTCACCTCCCGAAATATTCATTGTTGTGACAAAGGTATGTCGATCTCTCTGTTGAAGATTAGATGGCATGGTTTATTGGCAGTTTTAAGGCATTTCGTTACTTGTGAAGGCCATTATGGCTTCATATTCCTTTACCACATAAGACTTCTCATGCATTTTATCGGTTTCCAATTAAACATGTCGTTTTACTTATTAAGAAGTTTGTATAAAATTCCAAAGAGGTATAAGAAATAGAGCTTGGATTCAATCCTTTTTCACCATGGGTTGATAAAATTATTGGCAGTTCATCATTTGAAAATGCTCGGTGAAGATTGGGACGGTTTCGCAGCCCGTAATGGTTTCATTACAGTAAACCCTCTAGAGACTCTTGTAATGGATAAGATGATGATAGAGAAGTCTTTTTTTTCCTCCAGTGACAGGCCATATTTCTTGTGTGAAAACTCTTGTGAAAGGGCTACGCCCGATCAGTCTTTGTGTGAGCAACAGGATGTCATCTCCAAACTTATTAAATCTCTTGAGCATGAACAATTTTTTTTCCCTAATTCCACTGTAAAAACGAACAACAAACACCCATGCAAAAAGCCAAAGAAAAGTCAAGAAATAGGGTTTCGTAATAAGAGGCATGGCCAACTTATTTCACGGAGTCTACGAAATAAATCCAAAGCTCATGTGAGCTTGATCGAATCGAGCGAGATCGATGAGGATTCTGACTCCGACATTGAGAGGTTTCTGGCACAAGAAGATCTGAATTGTTCCAAACCAGATCAACCATTTGATTATGTGAATAATATTCCACTGTGCTTGAAATACAACAAGGAATTTATAGGTATCAGAATCGATCAAAGTCCTATAGTGGGTAACAATGATGTTTTACCACACAATTACACTTTCCCTCAACCGATTTCCCCTGATGTACATTGTGAAGTTTATTTACATTTGATAGGTCAATACTACATAGACATCCCTATCCTTAAAGCGAGGATCAAAGCTCACGTGACTCAAAATGACTCATTGGAAAATAAAAACCGTGAGCTCAAGACCAATGCACAAAGACAAGTAAAATGTTTGAAGAGGACAGGCAATATCATAATAAAAAATGTTGACAGTGTCAAAGCTGTGATCAATTCTGAAATTTTGTGATTCGAATTTTGTTATCAGTTGGATGGTAAGATTGGTTTTCATAAAAATTATGCTTTATGTTATTTTTCTAATTAATCTAGATTGATTTAGATTTATGTTGCTAATAATAAAACTGGCTACAAAAACATGAGATTTTGTAGCCAAGTCAATTCTCATATAAAGTTTGGAAAATGTTAGTTAAATAAATATCTAATTTGCTCATTTCATTTTTCTTTCAGGATAGGATGTATCTTGTGGTGATGTCATAAGATGGAGCATGATGGACTTAGTTAATTAGCCATCCCTTTTGGCTTATTTTGTAAATCAAAACAAAACTTTCATAATTTTGAAGATATAGTTTGATATTGAATGGTTTTTAGACCCTCTATCTTTGTAACTTTTAGATCCTTTTGAGATTTGATCCTATATTAGAAGATACGATGTTTATCTTAGATGAAATCTTTAAATACTCCATATTTTGTAATGGAAATCATCTTGGTTGAGAGCAAGATATGGCTGAGTGATTCCAGAACTTAATGAAACAACATTTATGTATCTTGGCTTTAGCCTTTTGTTTATAATGTTGTCATTTATGTTTTGTTAATCCTACTACATGTATATGTCTGATATCTTTAGATTAAATGATCTGTGATGTGCATGATTTTATATTATAAACACCATCTCTAATTTTCTTCTCAAAATATAAATGATGTGATCATATCTTCAATTAAATTGATAGGATTTATCTTTGAGTTTTAATCGGATGATGAAATGCATAGATTACTTTCAGATTTTTCTTATTGTAATCATGTGCAAATATGAGATCACAGGTTTGTGTTTGTGTTTCCTCTTCTGTCATTGAAACCTAAGCTTCTAATACATGTTTTAAATTTATTTAGAACAGTCACAAGGTTCCTTGCAGATTTCTCTCCGGGACAGGGAAGTTGGATGTTCTCCACTCATGCAGATATTCTTGGATACACCTCACTAACCCACTAATGGGTTAGCTCCTTTGTATCTTTCTATCATTTACTTATCACTGAAACTAAAATGTATGGTTCATATTTTGACTATCCACACGTTTATGTTTCATTGTATTTTTAATTCCATATTAGTTTAGATTTATAAAGAAAAAACAAAAATATATTTTTATGTGCTTTCTTTATCTGCTTCCTAGAAGTAATCATTTTTCACATTGATTTTCGTAAGTTTCAATTAAAACTTGCAGTTTGTAAATCATGTACATAAGTAATATTTGTATATGTTTTTCTTAAAAATATCTACAACAGTCACATTATACATATGTACATATATATAGTCTTTAGTAATTAGATAGTTATTTCATTCTTTTATTTTGTTTCTTTTAGTATTTTTAGATTGGCTAATGGAGCCATTAGACCCATCAGAACGAGTTATACCAAAAATATTGGGTTACTTAGACAACCCCAAACCAGACTCATTCTCCCAGTTGACGGAAGATCAATTTTTCCTGTCAACAAGACCTCGTCAAGGATATGCATTGAACAACGATCATGAGCAGTCTTCTCTGATACCACAGATCCGGATTATTTTCGGCACAAAATAATAGTGGAGATATAATAAATAAATGTACAGAGATATCCCAGATATCCAATAATATAATAGAAATATAACAGATATGCAACCATAAACACAGAGATACAATAATACAAAATTTCTATTAATGAGTGAAATGTACAAAACTGTAGAAATACAGAGTGAAAGACCGGTAGAATGGTGGAAGATTATCTCTGAGAAGAGATGTGATGGCTACTCACATTCACAAGAAGATGATTTATAATGAGGATCTAAAGGCATTTTTAACATAAAGAAAATCCAAAATCATAACTTCGGAAGATGAAAAGCCAATAGTTTTGTGGACCCCGTTTTGGGTAGTTTAGTGTATCAACTTCTCGGGGGTGTAACTTTGTTATACGATCTTCGTTTGGGGTGCATGATAGCCCATTGGAAAGGTATCATTGAGGATATTAATTTTAGGGGATCAATAAAATACTCCATATATCATTGAGGTGATCGATCCCAAAAAAATACTTCATTTAGGCCCTCAAAATGCCCCCAAAAGTTTAGTAACCGAAAAAATGCTAAAAATAGTAAATTTTCAAAACATTGTTTGTAGCCAGTTGGGATAGGTGGGTGGACATCAATATCCAACTAGATCAGGCCACATGTCACATGGGGATTTTTTTTGTGGGTCCAGATCAATTGGCACGCCTTTTTGGGACTTCTGGTGGTTTATAAGTGCCACATGTCAAGTAAAGGCAGTACCACCTATTACGATAGGTCAATTTGGGTCATGACATGTCATGCTAGTGATCTGGATTATTTTCAGAATGAAATGAAGAGATGTGACAACTATGCTCATTCACAAGAAGATGCGTACAATGAATTTATGAAGACATTTTTACAATAAAAATGAATTCCAAAACCAAATACATCCAAAAACCTAACCCTAGGAGATGAAGCATCAAAAGTCATGTGGGCCCTGTTGGGGTAAGTTAGTACATCAACTTCCCAAGGTTGTAACATTTGCATACACTCTCCATTTTAGGGGTGTGATATCCCATTGGAAAGTTCTTTTTGAGAAATACACATTATGTAATTAAAGTTTGACTACATCAATAGTTTGACTATGGAAATCCCAAAAAACATTTTTTAGGGCCTCAAAACAGCCCTAGAAGTACATAAAGATGTACTGAAATGAAAAATTCCAAAATAATCTAGTTGGAATAAGTGGGTAGACACCAATATCCACCTAGATGTTGCATAGGAATTCAAGACATCCCTGGAAGTGAAAAACCCATAATTACAAAGAGATGACACCTTTACAGAGAAATGTGTTGAACTAAAAATTGTCAAGATGTGCCAAGTGGAATTTGGAATAGGTGGGTGGCCACCAATATCCACCTGGATCAGTTCTCCCCCTTTAGGAAGCAACTGTATCCATTGCGTTGAGTGCCTGGGGAAGAGGGGAAAACATTTTTTGAATTTGAATCAAGGTGAGTTGCTTTCCTTACTGGAGAAGTTGTGTTTCTTGGTCTCTGGAAGGCTATCATGAACCTGTTGTTGGCGTGGTTGAATATGTTCCACCAAGCTGTTGTATCTTGTCTTGACGGGGAATTCTTTAGGCACCATCGTAGGTGAAGAACACATATCTTATTTCCCTGATGGAATCTACTTTGGATGTATAGAAAGTGTTGAGGCTAGAGTTGTTGCAGTGACCTTTTTCTCATCCTTTGAACAAATTGTGAAGAGGTTGAATTTAATAGTATGAGAGATTACTTTGCAGCATTGATTTAGTGAAATAATAGTCAGAAATACCTATGGTATCCTGTAGAGTTGACCCCTCAGATAATAATGACACTCTGGGGTCGATACTCATAAATAGCATGAAATTTCCACATATATGGTTGGCCCAAAGCAACATCACAAACATCAAGAGGGAAACATCACACACTACCTCATCCTTGAAGGGTTGAATACCATAGGACATGCAACATTGTTGGATGACACAGATATATCATCCCTAGTGAAGCCACCTCATGTTGTAAGGTTGTGGGTGTGGTGTTTTTGACAACCCCAATTATTTGAGGACCTCAGCTGATATGAGGTTCTTATGGCTTCCACTATCAAAAATGAAATGCAAGGGGGTTCCTTTCACTCACATCTCTGAATGGAAGAGGAACTCCCCATCTTCAGGATCTATTGGTTCTTTTGTTTGAATTGTTGCAGTTGTGATGGTAGAAGTGGGGTCTGCGTTGATGATATTCCTTTTTAAATTATTTAATGGATCATATTATCAATCACAGTTCAAATCCTTGTCTTTGATCTTGACCACTAATGACTGTTTTCAGTGACATTCATCAATGTTGTGCCATGTTCTTTTGTTGAATTCGCACCACGTCCTAGTGTCATTCTCCGTCTTTCCCTTACCCTTATTTTCCTATATATTGGAATGGTTTTTAAAAGGCTATTGGTTAGGGATTTCTTTATTATTCTTTGGTTTTTTCAGATTGGAAGACTCGAACTCCCATTTCTACTCGATTTTTAAAACATATCAATAGGTAGCTCACAGTGATGATATGTTTAGGAAATCCATTTCGGTTTGGATGTACCTATGCAGAGCCCCACAATATTTCAGAACCAGATCCTGCTCAAAGTATTTTATACCCATCTAGGTGTGTGAGGTATGCAAATCATGTTTGAACTCCGACACAGTTTGGCCCCTCTCTTTCCACAGTGTGGTCCATCTCATGTACTGGTCTTCATAGTTATCAACAGGGTAATATTGTTCCTTGACCGCATCCACAAAAAATTACCAAGTGGGCTTGGTCCCATATGTTTCATATTCATAAGTCAAACATTTCTCCTAGTACGTTTCCCACCAATGTTTGACATGGGGGAGAGCCTTGAGGAGTCCAAAGGTGATATTTTCCCTGTCAGAAAAATTGTGAATAGAGAAATAACTTTCTAGCAGATTTAACCATTTTTCTAGGGCATATGCATCTATATGACCTTTAAATATGGGAATATAAAAATTAACTTATACCTTGAAGGGATAGGTTCATCCAAAGTGGTTGCTTGATGAAGATGCACATGTTTCTATCGGCAGGTGTTGAAGGATGTGGGAAACATTATCCATCATTTTGTCCCTCTATCGCGTGAGAGATTGCTCAAGAAACAAGTTAATATAATATTTTAATCCATCGTTTTTCTTTTCTTCTTCCATGGAGGGTTTTGTGGGCATGCGAAAACAATTTTCCTCAAGAGAGACAAGCTCCAGACCCAACTTGCTATACTCGGACCTCGTTGGGGACATGCACTAAAAAATGATCAAGAACAACCTACTCTGATATCAGTGATCCAGATTGTTTTTGATATGAAATGAAAGAAAATATATTACAATGAAACACACATAAATATTTCCAAAAATAGAGAACTACAATAATACATGAATTCTATTAATGAAAGAAATGTAAAGAAACTCTAAAAATATAGAGTGAAATACTCATAGGAATGGTGGAAGCTTATCTCTGAGAACAGATGTGATGGCTAAGCTCATTCACAAGAAGCTAAGTACAATGATTCTCTAAAGGAATTTTTAAAATAAAAGTTAATTCCAAAACCCTAGACATCCAAAAACCTAACCCTAGGAGATGAAGCACCAAAAGTCATGGGTCCTACTGGGGTAAGTTAGTACATCAACTTCCCAGGGTCGTAACTTTTGCATACGATCTTGGTTTTAGGCATTTGTTAGCTCGTTGGAAAGGACATTTCAAGAAATACACGTTGCACTATAAAAATGTGACTTAATCTACAATTTGACTATGGAAATCCCAAAAAACATTTTTTAATGCCTCAAAACGACCTCAGAAGTACAAAAAGATGTGCTGACATGAAAACTGTCAAAATAATCCAATTGGAATAGGTGAGTGGCCACCAATATCCAATTGGATGTTGTGTATGGATTCAAGAGAACATCAAAATTGTGTAACCCATAATTACAAAGAGATTCCACCTTTACATAAAAATGTGATGAACTGAAAACTATCAAGGTGATCCAAGTGGAATTTGGAACAGGTGGGTGGCCACCAATATCCACCTGAATCAGCCAGGAGAATACCATGTGGAGTCTACATGTCGGGGATGAAACCTTGATTTAGCCTACGTCCTTGAACATATGTGATGAACCAAAAATGTTGGATGTAAGGGTGGAGGAATATCCACTGACGATCTTAGTCAAAGATGGGTTAATCGGGCCTCGAGTTGTTGGGGAGTTTCACTGCCTTGAGATGCTGGGAGGTATGGTGTCTGACATACGATGGTTATGTGTTGTGTTATGGTGAATAATAGATGGTTGAACATGATGTGACCACATATGCAAAGAACCATCTCATTCCAGATCAGGTGCTGAGGGTAAGGTATTATACAGGTCCTACTAGTGGGTCGATGGTCCGACAACCCGACGTGACATGGAAAAGAATAACTAAACCAATACATCATGGAAACATAGCACCTTATGATAGGTCCATGTACCTTGATCTCCAATTCATGTTGGATTATCCATTTAAGGGATATGCAAAACAAAAATTACCCGAGGTTCTCCAACCCGATAATTCAAGGGTCTGGGGAATTACGTGGCAAGTGCCATAACATTGTCCATGCCAGTTTCCACGTCTACATAGGACATTAATGGGTCACAATATGGTAGTGGCACGTTATATGACTTAGGTGATTTGGAATCACATGGGTTCCATGCGGAAGTAAGAAACCTTGAGCGCTAAAGAAACCTTAAATATTTAGAAGATCATATCTTTTGATCTGAAACTCAAATTGAGATAAATTTATAGTCGTCGGAAATATCTTGAAGAGTATAATATGAAGGTGTTATTTTTAAAGGGATTCAAATAGGTTGAGGAAAAGAGAAAATTTATTACCCCACCCCTTGGGGTACTTAAGGGGTTGGGTGTGTTATAAAGTGGTATCAGAGCATGTTACAACCCTTGGCCTTCTTGGGCTCATGAAAGAGTCAAATAAATTTTATTAGAGAACTTTTAATGGGGAAGGCACCCTACCCTACCCTATATATCATAGCATAGACACAACACTGGGCCTGTATGGGCTAGTGATTAGTATCAATGATGATATACTAAGGCTAGAGATAAGCCTTCTTAAAATAGTGCTATGTGTTTAAGAGATTTTCTACTATTTGCACAAGTTCCTTGAGTAGGGGGACTGCGGAATAAAACTTGTATCCTGGAAATCCTAGCTAGATTACAGTATAGAGACATTCATCGGTGTCGTGCCAGGGGATTTTGTGGAAATCACACCATTTTCTATTGTCCTTGTTCATCTTTCCTTTACCCTTAATTTCCTGTGGCTTGCACTAGTTTTCTGAAGGAAGGTTGTTAGGGCCATCTTTACCATACTTTGATTGTTGCATATCTATAGACCCAAAATCCCACTTGTTTAGGTGCTTAAATGTCTACTCAATTTTAACAACATATCGATAAGAAACACTGAGTGATGAGATGTCCATAAAATCCATTTCAGTTTGGATGTATGTATGTAGAGCCCCACAATATTTTAGAACCAGATTTCACTCAGAGTCTTTGATAAACATCTTGGTGCAAAAGGTATGGAAGGTATTGGTGAACTCCGACAATTCTTGGCCCCTCTCTTTCTATAGTGTGTTCCATCTCATGTATTGGTCATCATAGTTTCCAACAGGATAATATTGTTCCTTGACCGCATCCACAGAAAAATCTCAAGTGGGCTCAGGCACATATATTCTAGACCCCTCTGTGAAAATTTTCTCCCAGTCAATTTCACACCAATGTTTGACATGGGGAAGATCCTTAAGGAGTGTGAAGGTTATATTTTCCCTGTCGAAGAAATTATGAATAGATAAATAGCCTTCTAGTAGATTTAACCATTTTTCTAGAGCATCTGCATCTATTTGTCCTTAAAATATGGGAATATCAAAATCAACTTGTACTTTGAAAGGCGAGGTGCCTCCAAAGTGGCTGCTTAATGAATAAGTGTATGTTTTTATCGGAAGACATTGAAGGATGTGGTAAAAATTATCCATCATTTCATCCCTCTGTCGTGTGAGAGCTTGCTCAAGCAACAAATTAATAGAATCACTTGCTCTGTCGTTTTTCTTTTATTTCTCCATGGAGGGTTTCTTGGGAGTGAAAGAGTGATTTTCCTCAAGAGAGACAATATTGATACCCAACTTTCTATGCTCGGACCGCGTCGAGGACATGCACTGAAAAACGATCATGAGCAGTCTCCTATGATACCACTGATCCAGATTATTTTCGGCATGAAATAATAACGAAGATATAATAAATAAATGTACAGAGATATCTTGGATATCCAATAATATAATAGAAATATAACAGATATGCAATCATAAACACAGAGATATAATAATACACAATTTCTATTAATGAGTGAAATGTACAAAACTATAGAAATACAGAGTGAAAGACTTGGTAGAATGGTGGAATCTTATCTCTGAGAAGATATGTGACGACTACTCACATTCATAAGAATATGATTTATAATGAGTCTATAAAGGCCTTTTTAACATAAATAAAATCCAAAACCCTAACTTCGAAAGATGAAAATCCCACAGTTTTGTGGACCCCGTTTTGGGTAGTTTGGTGTATCAAATTCTTGGGGGTGTAACTTTGGAATACAATCTTCTTTTGGGGTGTATGATAGCCCTTTGGAAAGATATCATCAAGGATATTAATTTTAGGGGATTAATACAAGACTTCATATATCATTGAGGTGCTCGATGCCAAAAAATATTTCATTTAGACCCTCAAAATGACCCCAAAAGTTTAGTTACTAAAAAAATGCTAAAAATAGTAAATTGTGATCCAGATGGATATCGGTGGCCACCCACCTTTTCCAACTGGCTCAAAACAATTTTCTGACATTTTTGGCAATTTACTATTTTTAGCAGTTTTTACTTCCGGGGCCATTTTGAGGGCCTAAATGAAGGTTTTTCGGTAAAGATCTCATCAATGATATATAAAGGCATGATTAAGTCCCAAAAATTAATCTCCTCGATGATACCTTTCCAACGGGTTATCAAACACCTAAAACGAAGATGATATGCAAAAGTTATGACCCCGGGAAGTTGATGTACTAGCTTACCCAAACGGGGCCCACATGACTTTTGGCGCTTCATCTCCTAGGGTTAGGTTTTTGGAATTATTGATTATTGTAAAAAGGCCTTCAGAGCCTCATTGTAACCTTCTTCTTGCAAATGCACACTGCCATCACATCTCTTCTCATAGATAAGTCATCACCATTCTAACAAGCTTGTTTCCGCTGCATTTTACAGTTTTAGCTTATTTCGTTATTGAATAGAAAACCAGTTTTACTGTATCTCTATTATTTTGTGTTAAGAACCTGTTAATAATATGTATTCATTTCATTTTTCTCATAAAATATAGATCAGTGGTATCAGAGCGGTCTGCTCCTTGTCGTCTTAATGCATGTCCCCAACAAGGTCGGAGTACAAAGAGTTGGGTCTTGAGCTTGTTTCTCTTGAGGAAAAAAGCTCTCGCACGCCCAAGCGACCTCCCATGGCAGGAGAAAAGAAAGATGAAGGGACAGGATATCCTTTCAAACTGTTTCTTGAGGAATCCCTCACGCAACAAATAAACGAGATGATGGATAGTTTCGCGCAAATCCTTCGGCGACTACCAACAGGCGATGCATCTTCTTCAAACGGAGGCGCCGCCCCCTTCAAGGTACAAATAAACTTTGATATTCCTATATTTGAAGGTCATATAGACATAGATGTTGTAGACAAGTGGTTGAATCTACTAGAAGGGTATTTTTCTATTCATAAATTTTTGAATAGAGAAAATATTACTTTTGCGCTCCTCAAAGTCATTCCCCATGTCAAAGATTGGTGGGAAACTTTCTGTGAGCAAAAGGAAATAGAGGAAACCTCATTATTTTCAGTCACAACCACCTGGGAATCCTTCAGGGACGTTATTAAGGAACAATACTACCCTATCGAAATTTATGACGACCTGTATACCAAATGGACCACACTGCGGCAAGAAAGAGACCAAGCAGTGCCAGATTTCACAAATATCTTCCATACCTTGTGCACCAAGTTGGGTATCAAAGATTCAGAGAGACATCTAGTGCTCAAGTATCACAGTGCTCTACATAGATATATCCAAACTGAAATGGAATTTCTAGATATCTCATCCTTGGGCGTGGCCTACCGATATGCCGTCAAAATCGAGCAGAAGCTCAAACAAAAGACGCGATAATTTGGGCCTGGGAACCCCTCACAACAAAAGACAGGAAAGGGTGGCCCCAACCCACCGAACAAAGGAAAGAAAAAATATGGATAGTGTCAAGACAACCATTACAAGATGCAAGCAAATAAGGACACCGAAAAGACAAAGAAAGATATCGGGAAGTGGTGCAACTTCCATAAGAGCCCTTGGCATAACATTGTTGACTGTCTCTCAAAGAAGTCATTGGTAGCCAAAGTGAAAGCCTCTAAATCAGATGTAGATTCTGACTCCGAGACAAAACTAGAAATGGGAAGACAAATCATTGATGTGGAACCCAGTGCCACTATTGCTACCACCAAGATCCATCCTGGTGAACCAGACGAGCCAGAAGAAGGAGAGCGCCTCTTCCATTCATAGATGTGGGTAAAACACACCCCGCTGCACTTCATCGTTGACAGTGGTAGCTAGAAGAACCTCATCTCAGTAGAGGTCATCAAGCGGCTGACCCTGCCAATAATGCCGCACCCACAACCCTACACCATTGGATGGCTCTGCCAAGGAAGCGATCTTCGCGTCAGCCAATAGTGTCAACTGTCGTACGGCATCAAGCCCTTCAAAGATGAGGTATTGCGTGATGTTGATCCTCTTGAAGTTTGTGATGTTCTTTTGGGCCAACCTTATTTATGGAAACGTCATGTTGTATATGAGTCTAGGCCTCATAGTTTTATTATTACTTTGAATAGGAAATTGTACAGGATACCCAAGGCAGTCCCACCTAGTGTTATTTCCTTGATCTCTTCTAAGCAATGCAGGAAGGTCATCTCTCATATGGGGAAGTTTGTCTTCTTCATGATTCGCTCTCAGAATAAGTGAAAGATCATAGTCACATCCAGGGTCTTTGCAGCTGACCTCTCCACACAGCAGAAGCAAGTAGATAAGGTCGTGGAAGAATACTTGGATATCTTCTCCTCACCTACAGGGGTACCTCTACACTGCCAGGTCAAGAACCCCATCGATCTGACCCCCAACGCACTGCTTCCCAATGGGCCAATATATCGTCACTCTTTGTTAGAGAATGAGGAGATCAAGAGACAGATCCAAGAACTACTCCACAAGGGGCACATACGCCCTAGCTCATCACCTTGCAGGAGCCCAATCATGCTAGTACAAAAGAAATATGGAACCTGGCGACTTTGTATTGATTACCAGGCTCTGAATAAAATCACTATCAAAAACCGATACCTAATTCCCCGAATCGATGACCTCCTTGATCAACTCATGGGGGCCAAATACTTTAGTAATATTGATCTGAAGTCTGGCTACCACCAGGTCCCGATAGAACAGACATATGTATGGAAGACCACCTTCAATTCAAAGGAAGGACTTTTTGAATGGTTGGTCATGCCCTTTGGTTTGACAAATGCTCCATTCACTTTCATGAGGATGATGGACAATATCTTGCGACCATTCACCAATACTTTTGTAGTGGTGTGTCTGGATGACATTCTAATTTATAGAAAGACTTGGGACAAACACTTGCAGCATATTCAGAAGGTTCTGCACACCCTCCAACAACACAAGCTATATGCCAACCTAGAAAAATGCTCCTTCGGCATGGACAGGGTCCATTACTTGTGCTACATCATTGATCAGGATGGCATACATGTGGATCCAACCAAGATCCAAGTCATCCATGACTGACCAGCCCCAACAACACTCACTGAGATTCAGAGCTTCTTGGGACTTGCTAATTTCTACCGCAGGTTCATGTTGGATTTCTCCCATATTGCATGGGCCCTTAGGCAAATAAACAGGGGTGGTGGTAAGGAGAAATTTTCATGGGGCCAGTCCCAACAACAAGCGTTTGATGATTTGAAACAACACTTGTTCTCAGCCCCAGTACTTTCACTACCAGACCTGTAGCATCACTTTGAGATCGAGATAGATGCTTCAGACTATGTCGTGGGCATCGTTCTCACTCAGCACGACCACCCCGTGGCCTATCATAGTGAGACACTATCACATACTGTCTTTAAGTACCCTACTTACGACAAAGAAATGTACTCCATTGTGCAATCATGTCGCCAGTGGAAACATTACATTCTTGGGAAGGAGACAGTCATCCACACTGATCATAAGCCATTGCAGTTCATGCAGACACAGGGAAAACTGCAAAATCACTGCCATCAAAAGTGGTCCACATACTTGCAGCAATTCCGCCTCAACATCAAGTATAAAACAGGAAGCACCAATCGCGTCACTGATTTCCTCAGTAGATCGCCAGTCACGACACTCACCACAGTGCTAGACTCTTGCGACCATGAGACATCTGGATGGCCCCAACTCTATGAGACAGACCCTGACTTCGCCACCACCTACCAAATGTTGGGTGCAAATGTAGTTGTTGATAATTTCCATCTTCAAGATGGGTTGTTGTGTCGTCTGGGCCATATCTATGTTCCATCAAGCGAGTGAGAAAAGATGATTTGGGAAGCCCACTACAGTCGGGTGGCAAGACACTTCGGCATCGAAAAGACAGTGGTGATGCTACAGAAACATTTCTACTGGTTGAAACTTCGACAGGAGGTCGGCAAGTATATCAGGTCCTGCACTTCCTGTGCTATTGCCAAACCGACCACTAAGAAATAGGGCTTGTACACCCCTCTTCCTACTCCTGACAGGCCATGGGAATCCATCTCAATGGACTACATGTCGGGTCTCCCATCCAGAAAGCGGGGAAATGACTTTGTTTTTGTGGTTGTTGATCACTTTTCTAAGATGGCGATTCTAGTTGCCTACAAGAAGAGCATCACAGCAGAGGCCACCACCAAGCTCTTCTTTGAACAAGTCTGGGTACATTTTGGAATCCCACAAACCATTGTCTCAAATTGGGATAGTCGATTTCTCAGCACATTCTGGTCAAGCCTCTAGTCACTGCTAGACACCAAGCTCACCAAATCCACGACCTTCCACCCCTAGATAGATGGCCAAACTGAGGTTGTAAATTGAATGATTGTGCATATCCTTCACATGTATAACTCAAATAACCCTCACACATGGGATGAGAGCCTTATGTCTATCATAGCTGCAACCGAGCCTTTCATAGCTCAACTGACCACATCCCCTTTCAAGTGGGGTTGGGATTCCAACCATTGGGTCCCATAGATGTTGCACTTCCCCTTGCAGTCACCTCGACTGACTCATCTCCTGCTCCAACTGAAGCTGACAAAGCCACTTGGTTCATTGAGAGGATCCAGCACATCCACCAACAGGTTCAAGATATCCTACAGAAGTCCAATGACAAGTACAAACAACGCCATGATCAACATCAGGTGTCGCATAAGTTTCAGGTGGGCGACAAAGTTTGGTTTCACTTGCAGAAAGAACGCCTTACAGGACCCCATCAAAATATTCACCCACTCTGTTATGGACCATACACTATCACCAAGGCCATGGGGGATAATTCTTTTGAGCTCAACATTCCTCCTTTCCTTGGCTTGCACCCAATGTTCAACGTGGATCTCCTTCGCCCTTATTTCCCACCATTATTGGACACCTCAGAAGTAGCAGAACAAATGACACCAACAGAGCTCAACCCTGAATGCATACAACAGGCATCCAATGATCAAATTGTGGACAGACAGATCTAGGGCACTCGACAACAAAGGATCCAACTTTATCGAGTCATCAAAGCAGGGCAGCTCCTGCACCAACGCAAGTGGCTCACCCGAGGCCAAATTCAGCAGAAATTTCCTCATCTAATGGGGGAACTCAACACAATGGAGACCATTTCTTCCTAAGGAGGGAGGATTGATCCAAATGGATATCGGTGGCCACCCACCTTTTCCAACTGGCTCAAAATAGTTTTTTGACATTTTTGGCAATTTACTATTTTTAGTAGTTTTTACTTCCGAGGCCATTTTGAGGGCCTAAATGAAGGTTTTTTTGTATCGATCTCCTCAATTATTGATGAATTCATGATTGAGTCCCCAAAATGAATCTCCTCAATGATACCTTTCCAACGGGCTATCACACACCTAAAACGAAGATTGTATGCAAAAGTTACGACCCCAGAAAGTTGATGTACTAGCTTACCCAAACGGGTCCCACATGACTTTTGGCGCTTCATCTCCTAGGGTTAGGTTTTTGGATGTCTAGTGTTTTTGGAATTCTTTCTTATTGTAAAAATGCCTTTAGAGCCTCATTGTAACCTTCTTCTTGTGAATGCGCATTGCCTTCACATCTCTTCTCAGAGATAAGCCGCCACCATTCCAGCAAGCTTGTTTCCGCTGCATTTTACAATTTCAGCTTATTTCATTATTGAATAGAAAACCAGTTTTACTGTATCTCTGTTATTTTTTGTTAAGCACCTGCTAATAATCTGTATTCATTTCGTTATGCTCATAAAATCTAGATCAAATTGTCAGAACACTGTTTGGAGCCAGTTGGGATAGGTGGGTGGACATCGATATCCACCTGGATCAGGCCACATCTCACATGGGGATTTTTTTGTGGGTCCAGATAAATTGGCATGCTTGTTTGGGACTTTGGGTGGTTTATAAGTGCCACATGTTAGGAAAAGGCAGTACCACCTATTACGATAGGTCAGCTTGGGTCATGATGTGTCGTGCTAGTGATTTGGATTATTTTCGGAATGAAATAGAAGTAGAGATATTATAATGAAAAACACATAAATATTTCCAGAAATAGATAACTACAATAATACATGAATTCTATTAATGAAAGAAATGTAGAGAGACTGTAAAAATACAGAGTGAAAGACTTGCAAGAATGGTGGAAACTTATCTCTGAGAAGAGATGTGATGACTACGATCATTCACAAGATGATGCGTACAATGAATATCTGAAGACATTTTTACAATAAAAATGAATTCCAAAACCAAATACATCCAAAAACCTAACCCTAGGAGATGAAGCACCAAAAGTCCTGTGGGCCTTGTTGGGCTAAGTTAGTACATCAAATTCCTTAGGTTGTAACTTTTGCATACGCTCTATATTTTAGGCATGTGATAGCCCATTGGAAAGATAGTTTTGAGAAATACACATTATGTAATTAAAATTTGACTGCATCAATAGTTTGACTATGGAAATCCCAAAAAACATTTTTTAGGGCCTCAAAACGGCCCAAGAAGTACATAAAGATGTACTGAAATGAAAAATTCCAAAATAAGCTAGTTGGAATAGGTGGGTAGACACCAATATCCACCTATATGTTGTCTAGGGCTTCAAGACATCGCTGGAAGTGAAAAACCCATAATTACAAAGAGATGTCACCTTTACAGAGAAATGTGTTGAACTGAAAATTGTCAATTTGAGCCAAGTGGAATTTGGAACAGGTGGGTGGCCACCAATATCAACCTGGATCAGTCCTCCCCCTTTAGGAAGAAACTATCTCCATTGCGTTGAGTGCCTGGGGAAGAGGGGAATTTTTTTTTTGAATCTAAATCTTGGTGAGTTGCTTTCCTTACTGGAGAAGTTGTGTTGCTTGGTCTGTGGAAGGTTGTAACAAACCTGTTGTTGGCGTGGTTGAATATGTTCCACCAAGCTGTTGTATCTTGTCTTGACAGGGAATTCTATAGGCACTATCGTAGGTGAAGAAGAAATATCTTGTTTCCCTTATGCAATCTACTTCGGATGGATAGAAGGTGTTGAGGATAGAGATTGTTTTTGTGGCCTTTTTCTCATCCTTTGAATAGATTGTGAAGAGGTTGAATTTAATAGTATGAGATATTACCTTGCAACATTTTTTTGGTGGAATAATAGTCAAAAATACCTCTGGTATCCTGTAGAGTTGACCCCTCAGAGTAATAATGTCACTATGGGGTCAATACTCATAAATAACATGACATTTCCACATATATGGTTGGACCAAAGAAACATCACAAACATAAAGAGGGGCAACATCACACACTACCTCAACCTTGATGGGTTGAATACCATAGGACATGCAACACTACTAGCTGACACATATATATCGTCCCTAGTGAAGCCACCTCATGTTGTAAGGTTGTGGGTGTGGTGTTCTTGACAACCTCAATTGTTTGAGTACCTTAGCTAACATGAGGTTCTTCTAGATTCCACTATCAACAACGAAATGCAACGAGGTCCCTTTCACCCACATCTGTGAATGGAAGAGGAACTCCCCATCTTCAATATATGTTGGTTCTTCTGTTTGAATTGTTGTAGTTGTAATGGTAGAAGTGGGGTCTTCATTGATGATCTTCCTTTTTACATTATTTTATGGACCAGATTCTGAATCAGGGTTCAACTCCTTGTCTTTGATCTTGACCACCAATGACTATTTTAAGTGACATTCATCAGTGTTGTGCCAGGTTCTTTTGTTGAATTTGCACCACTTCTTGGTGTCATTATTCGTATTTACCTTACCCTTATTTTCCTATATCTTGGACTGGTTTTTAGGAGGCTATTGGTTAGGGTTTTCTTTAATATGCTTTGGTTTTTTTGGATTAGAAGACTCGAACTCCCATTTGTTCTATTTCCTAAATTTCTTCTCGATTTTGACAACATATCGATAGGTAGCTCCCAGTGATGAGATGTTTAGGAAATCCATTTCAATTTGGATGTACCTATGCAGATCCCCATGATATTTCAGAACCATATGTCACTCAGAGTATTTCATACCCATCTTGGTGTGTGAGGTATGGAAATCATTTTTGAACTATGACACCGTTTTTCCCCTCTCTTTCCACAGTGTGTTCCATCTGATGTACTGGTCTTCATAGTTATCAACACGGTAATATTGTTCCTAGACCACATCCACAAAAAAATACCAAGTGGGCTTGGTCCAATATATTTAATATTTATAAGTAAAAAATTTCTCCTAGTACCTTTCCCAACAATGTTTGACATGGGGGAGAGCCTTGAGGAGTGTGAAGGTGATATTTTCCCTGTCGGAAAAATTGTGAATAAAGAAATCACTTTCTAGCAGATTTAACCATTTTTCTAGGCCATCCACATCTATATGACCTTCAAATAAGGGAATACCAAAATTAACTTGTACCTTGAAGGGAGAGGTTCCTGCAAAGTGGTCACTTGATGAAGATGCACATGTTGCTATCAACAAGCGTTGAAGGATGTGGGAAAAATTATCCATCATTTTGTCCCTCTGTCGTGCGAGATCTTGCTCAAGAAACAGGTTAATAGAATATTTTAAATCATTGTTTTTCTTTTCTTCTTCCATGGAGGGTTTCTTGGGTGTGCGAGAGCGATTTTCCTCAAGAGATACAAGTTCGAGACCCAACCTGCTATACTCGGACCTCGTTGGGGACATGCACTAAAAAATGATCAAGAACAACCTGCTTTGATATCAATGATCTAGATTATTTTTGAAATGAAATGAAAGAAAATATATTATAATGAAACACACGTAAATATTGCCAAAAATAGAGAACTACAGTAATACATGAATTCTATTAATGAAAGAAATGTAGAGAGACTCTAAAAATATAGAGTGAAAGACTCGCTGGAATGGTGGCAGCTTA
The DNA here is from genome assembly GCA_009831015.1 of Picea engelmannii. Classification (NCBI taxonomy): domain Eukaryota; kingdom Viridiplantae; phylum Streptophyta; class Pinopsida; order Pinales; family Pinaceae; genus Picea; species Picea engelmannii. The sequence continues at coordinate 375,217 of ML779699.1, read as the reverse complement.
TCTCTGAGAAGAGATGTGATGGATATGCTCATTCGCAAGAAGCTGAGTACAATGAGTCTCTAAAGGCATTTTTACAATAAAAATGAATTCCAAAACCCTAGACATCGAAAAACCTAACCCTAGGAGATGAAGTCCCAAAAGTCATGTGGGTCCTGCTGGGGTAAGTTAGTACATCAACTTCTTAGGTTGATAACTTGTGCATACGATCTTCGTTTTAGGCACGTGATATCCCATTGGAAATGTGTTTTCAAGAACTACACATTGCACAATTGGAAATGTGACTTTTTCAACAATTTGACTATGGAAATCACAAAAAACATTGTTTAATGCCTCAAAACGACCTCAGAAGTACATAAAGATGTACTGACATGAAAACTATCAAAATAAACTAGTTGGAATAGGTGGGTGGCCACCAATATCCACCTGGATGATATGTATGGATTCAAGAGAACCTCAAAAGTGAGTAACCCATAATTAAAAAGAGATTCCACCTTTACAGAGAAATGTGATGAACTGAAAACTATCAAAATGAGCCAAGTGGAATTTGGAACAGGTGTATGGCCACCAATATCCACCTAAACCAGCAAGGAGCATACCATGTGGAGTCTAAATGTGGGGAATGAAACCTTGATTCAGCCTAAGTCCTTTAACAGATGTGATGAACCAGAAATGTTGGATGTAAAGGAGGAGGAATATCCACCGACAATCTTAGTCAAAGAAGGGTTAATCGAGCCTCGGGTTGTCGGGGAGTTTCACTGCTTGGAGATGCTGGGAGGTATGGTGTCCAACAAACGATGGTTATGTGTTTTGATATGGTGAATACTATATGGTGGAACATGATGGGACCATGTACCCAAAGCACCATCTCATACCAGATCAGGCATTGGGGTAAGGTATTATACAGGTCCTTCTGGTGGGTCGATGGTTTGACAACCCGACGTGACGTGGAAAAGAATCACTAAACCAATACATAATGGAAACATAACACCTTATGATAGGTCCATGTACCTTGATCTCCAATTCATGTTGGATTTTCCATTTAAGGGATATGCAAAACAAAAATTACCTGAGGTTCTGCAACCCGATAATTTGAGGGTCTGGGGAATTATGTTGCAAGTACCATGATGATGTCCATGCCAATTTCCACACCTACATAGGATATTAATGGTTCACACTATGGTAGTGCCATGTTATATGACTTAGGTGATGTGGAATCATGTGGCTTCCATGCGGCAATAAGAAACCTTAAGCGCTAAGGAAACCTTAAATATTTAGAAGATCATATCTTTTGATCTGAAACTCAAATTGAGACAAATTTATAGTCGTTGGAGATATCTTGAAGAGTATAATATGAAGGTGTTATTTTTAAAGGGATTCAAAGAGGTTCAGGAAAGAGAAAATTTATTACCCCACCCCTTGTGGTACTTAGGGGGTTGGGTGTGTTATAATGTGGTATCAGAGCATGTTACAACACTTGGACTTCTTGGGCTCATGAAACAGTCAAATAAATTTTATTAGAGAAATTTTAACGGGGAATGCACCCTACCCTACCCTATCTATCATAGAATAAACACTACACTAGGCCTGTATGGGCTAGTGATTAGTCTCAATGATGATATACTAAGGCTAGAGATAAGCCTTCTTAAAATAGTTCTATGTGTTTAAGATATTTTCTACTATTTGCACAAGTTACTTGAGTAGGGGGATTGCAGAATCAAAATTGTATCTTGGAAATCCTTGTTGGATTACAGTAGAGGTAATATGATGTTCCTTTCTCAAACTAATAACTACTCCTACCAAAATATGAATACGCCTGTTATAACCCTATAATTTATAGGATCAACTATTGATTGTAATTTTGTTCCTTTAGTGTTTTTGACTTGTAGATATTGTTGCATTTTGCAAAAGAAAAAGAAAAGAAAAAAGAAAGAAAAGAAAAGAAAAGAAAAGAAAAAGAAATAAAAGAAATGAGAAAAAAAAGGGGGCATAAAAGAAAAAGGATAAAGCCCCATGAATTGATAGAGACTTGATCCATACATTGTAAACATGGCCAAGTCTTTTAAATTTAAGTATTTAGGATTAGTGAATAAGCTTGGCTATACTGTCTAATCTTAGCCAAGTAAATTAGGTTAGCTAGTGAATGAATTTGATCAAATAGTCTAATCTTGGTTAAATAACCCCAGGGTAGAGTATTTTCTTAGCCCAATAGTTTAAGATAGGCTAAAGGTGCAAAGGAGTAGGTTAGGACATAAGTTAGTTAGTTTCTCTTCAATAAAATGTGTAAGATGATCGATGAAAAATGCATGATTTTGATGGTGAAATGTTTTTTCTAACTCCATGGTGAAAAAAGAAAGGGGGGCAGTGCGCGAAACCCATAAAAAGGTTGTTAAGCCTAACTATGGCCTCATATATTGAAATGCTCCCCAGAGATTAAAGATCGGGCCTAGATCTACGACTAAGTTGTTGGTGCCCAGATCTATGGTTCTGATGAGTTTTCAGACCCCCCCGACCATTTGACCTTTAACAGTGGGGGTGGGGGTCCGAAAATGTGATTAAAGTGTGTGCTCAGATCTACGATCATCCCATCATTGCATAAATGGACGGTCCACAGGATATTCTCGACCCCCCCGACCATTCTACCTTTAACGGTGGTGGGGGGGGGTCCGACATGATGGTTAAAGAATACGCTCGAAACAACGACTGATCTAGATTTTCTCAGATAAACGGTTAGCATGGGATCCCAGACCCCCCCCCAACCTTTCTACCTTTAAAAACAGGGGGGGTTCCAAAATGAATCAACGTCCAGGCGGGCCCCATCCCTATGTGACATCATCTCATTGCATCTTACCTCCCCACTCCAAACATTTACCGCCTAGCATTTTTACAACTCACCACCATCATCCAGAGATGTCACATACCAAAAACACCCATTGCAAGTTCCATGTCATGACCCTGTCAACATGTACCATCCATCTAACCGTTACGGGTCATATCTTTTCATTCATCCACGAATCATCGTTCTGCATGTCAACCAGATACACACGTCAGACGTCTTTCACCCTTCCCTCTCACGCTCTAAAGGACATGTTAACCATTTATTACTAGCCACATACCCATTGTTCACCTGACCTGTCCTTTTTTTTCCCAACAGACACCCCTTCACTAAATTCCAACCCTATTTCAGCCATTCACATTCCACTCACACTCCCTACCTATCAGAGACTCATTTTTCTTCACCTCTGCAGCATCTCATCCAGCCATAGATTTCACCTACTAACTTTTTTTCAGTGTGTAGGTATCGGTGGCAAACAATGGCACCCAAAAGTAAAAAATTAAACGTAGAGGAAAATCCTTTCCTCCCACCTCTTATCTATCTCAACTAGATCCCATTAGCAGACAAAGACTATTTAATCTTAGAAACCAAGTCTGAATTCGACTTTGTTGAGCTACAGTCATGGTTTAAAGACACCTTCATTGATTAGAGCGATGAAATTGGGCTATGGGATTCAGGTTTCCCCTTGTATCTTTTTCCCCAAGTCCATCATTTTCCCGAATTCTCCCTCAAATTCCAAGCGCACCATCTCCCTGATCAGAGAGCCATAGTATCTTCATCTGGAGAAACCTTTTTCCTTATTACACCCGAATCCATTGATCAGATTATGAAGGTACCCAGAGTTGATCCCCGTTCTCCTCTCGCAATTAAAATATTAACCGAAATGTATCAAAAACTGTTGTTTCCCCAAAGAGCACAAATCTTTGAGCTATTCCTCCCACAAGATGCCCAATTTCCTAAGAAGAATCCTCCCTATCATTCCTCCATATTTTACGAAAAGGGAAACCATATCATATCCACACTATGTTGTTTGCTCAGTTATTTCTCAGACGAATGGGTGGATGAACCTATCCTAGGATTCCTATCCATTTTCTCTGTTGAAGAGAAAGTTGCCACCTAGTTTGATTTTAGCGGTTTTTTAGCCGAAAACCTACATAGGCAACTGGAAAATTTCCCTACAGAAGGCATGTTTCGGTATTCTTCAATACTGGCCTACATGTTTATGTTCTATCAGGAAGACAAATTTCCCTTTCTCATGAAAATAATGGACAGGGACGAAAAACCACAAGCAGTAACTTTATGGACGTCCCTTCTCAGAAGAAACTCCACTGAATTCAGTTTCAAACAGTTCGTCGAGTTGTTTTATCACCCAATAGTCAGCATGCTCAATGGAAGACTAGAACTGAGGATAAACGAGGAGATCCAAAGAATCACACCAAGATCAGGGTGTATGGGTGTGAACTAGCTCCATATAAATTGCCCAAGTATGTGCCTGTTCAAATATTTGTACTAGATTATATTCGTCAAATGATAAATTCAGATGAAATTCATTTTGTGTCTTTGAAGGAAAAACAACAGATGAGGATTAAAGGGAAAATAAGATCATTTATCTGCAACAGTCCAGTTTTTGGGGAAGAGGCAAATAAACTATTAAAGGAAATGAAATTTAGCACCAGTTTCATTTGGAATTATGATCCAAGTGGAATCATTGCAGAGATGAGAACCAAAAATAAAAGTTCACCTTATGTTGACACCCTCAAACCAGAAATTGAAAAGTATGTGAACCAGACAGAGTGGGAGGAAAATACTCTGGTAGATACTGAATAGCAAGAATCTCCTTCAGTTTCTTTTTCACAGACTACCACTCCAGAGATACCCAAAAAAAAAAAACCAAGAAAGGATACCTCTCCTTCAATCACTGAGGTATCAACAAAATATTTCCAGGTATACAACAAAAGACCCAAAACCACTCATGTTATTCACAAGTATGGTGAGGAAGAGCCTTACTCTGCCAAAGTGTTTGAGGGAAAACATCAGGTGGTGTCCACTCCTTATTCAAATAAGAAAATGGATATAGTTGTGACCACCCAAACTTCACAAGGATTTTCACCCTTGAGCATTTTAGAAAGATATGACATGATTAAAAAGAAGAACCAGATCCTGACCAACAACACTTACACTCAATTCTGGAAGCAAACCTCCAAAGAACAACACAGATTTTTGTTAGCTTTTGACACAGAGAAAGGAAGAATGCATCTGGCATTTCTGCAAGCACAGGTGCCTCAACCTAAGGAAATCACTGACTACAAAAGGTCAACCATTTTTTTTGACACCAAACAAGTCCAATTAGCTGATCAGATGGATTTGCACAGACATATTGGAGAAATGGTTTTCCCCACATTGGCACATGCTTCCTCTACAACAACAAAGTTATAGGTATCTCTAAACAATGTTCAAACCCAATTTAAGTTGGAAAAGATATCCTCTTTTGCAAAGGATAAAAGAATAAAATCCTTAGAGGAGTTGGTGATCAAGATTGGGTATGATTCCTCAAATGTAAAAGAAGTAGAGGAGATGATAAAGAAAAAGAATGCTGACATTGCATCTATGAGAAAACAACTGAAATTATCACCAACAAAGGATTCACAAGCTAAAGAAATAGTTGAGGTAGAAGATGAAAAAGAGGAATGGTTGAAGCTAATCACGCAACAGAACGCACAGATAAAGGAAATGGAGGCAGAATTGGAAAGGTTATTGAAAGAGAAGCATCAATCAACTCCGATGGAAGTTATTCCATTGAGTGCAGTTCCCCTAGAATAAGTCAATACAACAGTTGTGCCAACGACCACTATAGTAGAAATTCCATCGACAACTCCATTGACAACACTGGAAAAGACTGTGGAGCTGGCAAAGTCCATGGAGGAGATGAATCTGCAAGGAACAAAGATCAATAGGCTGAAAATGGAGGTTGAAAGTCTCCAGGAACTCAAGTCTTCCTTCCAAACAAGATACAATGTTGAGAGACAAGCATCGGAGAAGCTTAAGCAAGAAATATAGAATCTCTAGAAGAAAACAGTGGTAGGAAAGACATTAGGAGAGGCTAAGGAAAATATATGGAAAGACATCTCCAATTCCATAAACGGGATTTAGCCCATGGTGAGAATCATGTTTGAACAACATGATCTGGTGCTAAAGACCAGGCAGGCCATTGACAGGATAAGAAGAGAACTGAATGAAATTCCCTCGACAGCTAATGAGATCATCAAGTTACTAAATTCAAAAACCAAGGAAGAGCTTGAAGAACTGAAACTTGAAGATAGAACAGGCACTATCCTCGAAGTAAAAAGAGTGTTTACTAAAAAAGGATTAATGTTGCAGTTGGAGGAGAAAGCTCAGAACATGGACATTGGAGTTCAGAGTTTTTTTAACAAGCTTGAAGCCTTCCAGAAAAAGGGCCTTCCTGGCCTACTTGTCCTAAATGATAAATTGTTGACTCTATTTGATTATAAGAAAAATATTGCCACCATGGCCAAAGATAGTTCCAAGTTTTCAGGGATACAGGGCTACATCATGAGAAAAACATTCTTGGAGACTTTGCAGCCTGACCTCAACATACAACATAAAATCAAGTACATTTTCTTCACCAAGATGACTTTTTCTAAGTACACCGAGATGGATGAAATCTACTGTCGGCTATTGAAAGTTACCATCCCAAGCACGCAAAGATGGGATAAGTTGTGCGAATTGATTGAGTAAAACTAAATGTCTCGTCCAACTCAGCGTCCAATGCAATCAAAGTCAGCTGAATGACTCACCAACAGTCTTCCCCAAAATCAGCATGAGAGATTCAACACATCATCATCAGTTACTACATTTCTGCATCTTGTTAGCTAGTTAGTTAGACTCCGAGTTTTCCATGTCCTGATCATTAATGACAGGGTCGTTTGTAACTTTGATTATAAATATTTCAAACTCAGAATTATTGAGGGTTGATCTTTACGCCCAAGCAAGATGTAATCGTTGTAATTTGTATCAAGAGGTTATTCCAATAATACAAAGAGACATTTCACAGGATTCTTGCGTGTTAGATGTTGGTGAAGTTTCCTCTGTCTTCGTAAACAAGTTTTTCTTTCTTCGTTATCATATTGTTTTTCTAATCTAATCTTTAAAAGAAGTTAAAGTTGCAGAATTTTCCATTGTGTACTCTGTTCCTAATATTTTACAGATTTAAATGTTTTTTTTTCTAATGTTACAACAAAGAAATTCTTAAATGCTTTTTTGTTCTAACCGATATCCCACCTTTTTCAGCTATACATCATTTTTATTCCTAAAGAATCCAACAGTTGCACTATCTTTCCCTGTAAAACGAATCTCATAATAAATGTCTTTGGCCTCCATCTTTTTTAAAATAGACCCCATAGCCCAATGGAAGCGTAAATGGTATTCGTCCATTTTATTTAAAAACAATACAAACAAGTCGGTTCTATTCTTTTTTAACTAGCCTAAAATCTGGAAAATCCAAACAAATCTAAAACTTACAGAGAGATCCCTCTCTAAAACTGGTAGGGCTAGCTCCCAGTTTCAAAGTGGTTTGTTAGGGTTACCTCTGATAAATTAGATTCTCTCGCCATAGCTATGGATAAAATGATGGATAGATTCACCATAACCGAAAAGAAACCACCTAGGGAAAACCAAGCTTCCCCTCAAATTAGAAACCCAAACTTCAAAAGAAATCCACCTCAGATCAGGCAGAGAGATCCTAGAGATCAAAGGGAATAGAGAGAACCTGATCAACACATTAGACCACCTCTGTAGGAGAATTATGTTGATGATGGGGAGGAATTAATTGAGGAGTTTGATGATACTCATATAAACCTAATGGGTGATCATGATCACGATCATGGATCCATTTTTCTAACACAGGAAGAGCACACAATATTTCTCCTTTCACAAATAGAGGTAAATAAAGAAGCTGAGAAAGTAGAACAACAAGCCTTTGAGAATGATATAATGGAGGTTCACAGGAAGTATAACCTGAGGAGCAAGAAGGAAAACAAGAACTCTCTGAAGAAGGTTGTTGAAGCCAAGAAAACCTCAGAAAACCCTCCCAAGAAAGTCCCTGGGAAAAATAATGTTGAATCTCCTACGTAAAAAAATCCAGAAATTCTTAAAAGAGCAAGTCAAACTGAATATTCATCAATCATTCAAACAAGTGCACCTAGCCATAGATATTCTACCGATAAATCACAAGTAAAAACCTTAAACAAAGCCACCGCTCCTTGAAGGGGAACTAGATAAATTGAAGATTCCCATTCCCCTCTCCGAGTTGATGAACAAGAACACCTATAGGTCTCAAGTGATAAAATATTTAAGCATCGAACCCGAGATAGGTACCAAAGCTTTGAATGTTGGATTTGTACATCACTCTGACACAGTAAACCTTGCCGACGATCAACCTGATCTCCTGTTTGGTCCTGAAGTTGACGATCAAACTGATAATGGTACCATGGCCCCTTTTTACATCATCCTAAACATCCTTGATTTGATATTACACAACACTATGCAGGATTCTGGTGCCTCCCACAACCTAATGCCCAAATCCGTGATGGAAAAGTTGGGACTCGAGGTCACCAAACCCTACAAATATTTTCATTCTTTCGACTCCAACAAAGTCAAATGTATAGGCATGATTAAAGACTTATGCATCACCTTGGCTCAAATCCCAACGAAAAGTATGGTGATGGATATCGTCATTTCAGATATTCCCCCCAAGTATGGTATGTTGCTATCAAGGTCTTGGGGAATTAAATTGAGAGGAACCCTGCAGCTAGATATGGCTTACGCCACCATTCTAGTTTTTGGACAACAGAGAAGATTGTACAGGGAAACATTGATGGAGTATATGGTCAACAGCCAGGAAAATACACACAATTACCCACTATATTTTGCACACTCTGATATGGACTCTTTTATTCTATACAATGATGGTGACTTTGAATAACAAATTGCACAACTAGAAGATGATGCACTTGATACGAAGGATGATAAAGCAGTTGTCGAAGTAAGAAATCCCATGATTGAAGAGAATGAGGAGTTTCTAGCAGATTTTTGGAGCATGGACTTCGATGGTGCTGTGATTAAAGAAAGAGCTGGAGCTAGAGTTTGGTTGCATAACCATAGGTCAAAGTATTCCAGGAATCATTCCTACAGACTAAACTTCCAATGTACTAACAACATAGCCGAGTATGAGGCTTTGATGCTCAGCCTGAAATTATTGAAGAAAGTTGGTTCCAAGAAGATAATGGTAAGGGGTGATTCTGAATTGATTATCAAGAAAATCAAAGGTGAGTATGCAACAAAACACCCTAGGCTTAGAGCCTATAGGAATGTTGTTTTATATGATCTTCAATGCTTTACTGAGATTGACTTGCAGGAAATGCCTAGGGGACAAAATATACTTGCAGATGGGCTGGCTACATCAACAACTACCTGTAAAATTCCTTTTCGTCCGACTTGCAAGTACAGAGTGGAGGTGAAGTGGAGACCGACCATTCCTGACAACATCATATATTGGAAGGTATTTGGAAATGACGATCATATCGAAGATTTTCTACAATGTAAGAATGATTTCGAATGTACAAACATAGATTTAGAAAATGATGATGAATTTGTAAATAAATCTGTTTTTGAGAATGGTAGTGTAAATAAAATAGATGCTGAAGAATTTAATGAAAATGATGTAGATTATGATATTTTGTAGTTGAAAAATAATGTGCTACCTAGAGGTTTAGTTCCGTTGGAAGACTTGTTTGATTTTAATGACGTTTCCAAAAAACCGAAAATTGAAGCTAGTGATAAGGAGGTCAAAGAATGCAACATAGGAACAGAAGAAAAACCCAAGATGATAAAACTTTTTAAATCTCTACCCCCTGAGAAAAAACGCAAATACATCAAACGTTTTAAGGAATACCTAGATGTTTTTTCCTAGGGTTACGAGGACTTGAAATCCTATGACACGAGTGTCATACAACATCACATTCCCATAAAAGAAGAACACAAACCATTTAGACAAAAACTTAGGATAATTAATCCCAAGTTACTTCCCTTGATAGAGAAAGAAATCAAAAAGATGTATGATGCAAAGATTATAGTCTCCTTGAGATTTTCCAAATGGGTTTCTAACCTAGTTCTCACTAGGAAGAAAACTGGCGAGATCAGACTTTGCATAGATTTCAGAAATCTGAACAAAGTCTCCCTCAAAGACAATTACCCTTTTCCCAAAATGGACCACATATTACAAAAGGTGGTTGGATCCAGTAGGATATCCTTATTATATGGTTTCTCTGGTTACAACCAAGTTCTGGTCCATCTAGAAGATCAAGAGAAGACGACTTTTACCACACCCTAGGGAACCTTCATGTATGTGAAGATGCCTTTTGGTTTGATGAACGTTGGGGCTACTTTTCAAAGAGAGGTGGACATTGCTTTTGTGGACAAGACTGTGAGATTTATAGTCATTTATCTAGATGATGTAACTGTTTACTCCAAATCTAATGAAGAACACTTGCTCCACATCAGACGTGTGTTTGCGAGGTGCAGGATATTTGGGATTTCATTGAATCCTAAGAAAATCCTTTTCGGGTTAGAGGAAGGTAAACTACTGGGACACATAATCTCAAAAGAAGGAATTAAAATAGATCCCAACAGGATAGAAGCCATCCAGAAGGTGGAACACCCTAGGAATATTAAAGAACTGCAATCTTTCATTGGAAAAATAAATTTCCTTAGAAGATTCATACCAAACTTGGACAAACTTCTCAGGAATATCACTAATATGTTGAAAAAAGACACAAAAATCAAATGGAACGCCGAGTCCAAATAGTCATTCGAGCAGGTGAAACATGCCCTCACCCAAGCCCCAGTTCTAATTAGACCAGATTATACAAAATACTTTCTTCTTTTCTCCTTCGCATCTAAACACACCATAGCAGCTGTGCTATTGCAGAAAAATAGTGAAGGGTACGAACAACCCATAGCATTTTTCAACAAATCTTTGAGAGATGCTTCTTTGAACTATAACATAATGGAGAAACAGACCTTCACTCTGATGAAATCCATAAAGGAATTTAGAGTCTATATTCTCCATTATCACACGATTGCGTACATCCCAAACATAATGGTTAAGGATATCCTAACCTAGGATAATCTGTATGGTAGAAGAGGAAAATGGATTGCGGTTATTCTGGAGTATGACATTGAAATAAAACTTACTAAACTGATCAAAGGACAGGGTCTAGCCAAACTAATGGCTGAGTATAATTTTCATTCTTTAGATATTAATTTTATGGATGAAGAAGAAAGACCAGAAGAAAAGGAGAATCCAAACATAAAAGAGGTATTCTTAAACTCCCCTTGGTACGCAGACCTCATTTTTGTACTCCAAAATTTACAAGCTCCTCCAGGTTTGACTAAGACCAAAGCTAGATTTGTTAAATTGAAAGCATTGAAATTTTGTATTTTAGAAAGCAATCTCTATTGGAAATATCCTAGTGGTATCTTGCTTAATTTCCTATTAAAAGACGAAGATGACAAAGTTCTTCAATATTTTCATGCAGGAGACTGTGGTGGACACCTGAGCTGGAAGACCACCACCAACAAGATTCTAAGAGCTGGTTTTTATTGGCCTACTCTGTTCACTGACGTCCACCAGAAGGTTACTTCTTGCCACAAGTGCCATATTTTTTAAGGTAAAAGGAATCTTATGCCACTCACTATGAAACCCATTTCTGTTGAATCTCCTTTCCAACAATGGGGCCTAGACTTCATTGGTAAAATACATCCAACCTCCTCGGGCCAGCACAAGTGGATCCTCACGGCCACAGACTACTTCACTAAGTGGATCAAGGCTGTATCATGCAGGAAAGTTACTGACTCTGTCATCATCAAGTTTTTAGAAACTAACATTTTGTCTCGTTTTGGATGCCCCAGAAAAATCATAGCTAACAATGCAGTGGTTTTCAGATCCAAAAGGATCATAGATTTTTGTAATCAATATCATATTACTCTTGGAAACTCGACGTCTTATTATCCCCAAGGAAATGGGCTAGCTGAGTCTTCTAACAAAAGTCCGGTGGACATTCTTAGAAAGACACTACAAGAAAACAAGAAATCATGGCATAATAAGTTGGTTTTCGCACTCTGGGCTGACAGAATAAGCACCAAATGAGTGATTAGTATGTCTCCATACCAGTTGGTGTATAGCACCGAGGTAGTTTTTCCCCTTTCATTAGGAGTTCCAGTCATGAAACTATTACAGGAGACACAAGAAGAATGAAATGATGTCCAACAAAGGATAAATCAAATGATCCACCTAATGAAATCTAGAGAATAAGTTTATAATAGAACTCAAGTGATCCAGGAAAACATAAAAAAGATTTATGACAAGAGAACCAAAGAGGATAACTTTGAATTGGGTGATCTAGTTTTGAGATGGGACTACAGAAATGAAGATAAAGGTAAACATGGAAAGTTCGATAGCCTATGGAAGGGTCCTTACACCATTCATGCCTTCAAAGGAAATAATGCTTTCCTGCTTGCTAATAGTGATGGATCAGACCTGCCAGGGGGACCTATAAATGGCAGGATGTTGAAGCATTACTTGCCACCTCAGTAGAAAGATCACCATTCCCTTTCATTGTATATATCATTTCTTTTACAATTATTTTGTGTGTAGGTGATTTTGTTCAGGTGTTTGAATCCCACAGAGAAGGCCCTAAGACACTGAATAATGCCATCAAAATTTTCAAAATAAAGCAAGTTAGGTAACAGAAGAAGCTCTAGAGGAAATTTTTTCAAGACAACAAGAAACAGGATTATTGTCATCTCGCAAGGAGGATACCATCCCCAGGTGGAGCCACTGTTATAACCCTATAATTTATAGGATCAATTGTTGATTGTAATATTTTTCCTTTAGTGTTTTTGACTTGTAGATATTGCTACATTTTGCAAAAGAAAAAGAAAAGAAAAAAGAAAGAAAAGAAAGAAAAGAAATGAGAAAAACAAAAAGAGGGAATAAAAGAAAAAGGATAAATCCCCATGAATTGATAGTGAATTGATCCATATAGTGTAAACATGGCCAAGTCTTTTAAATTTAAGTATTTAGGATTAGTGAATAAGCTTGGCTATACTGTCTAATCTTAGCCAAGTAAATTAGGTTAGCTAGTGAATGAATTTGATCAAGCAGTCTAATCTTGGTCAAATAACCCTAGGGTAGATTATTTTCTTAGCCCAACAATTTAAGCTGGGATAAAGATGCAAAGGAATAGGTTAGGACATAGGTTAGTTAGTTTCTCTTCAATAAAATGTGTAAGATGATCGATGAAAAATGTAGGATTTTGATGGTGAAATGTTTTTTCTAACCCCATGGTGAAAAAATAAAGGGGGGAAGTGCATAAAACCCATAAAAAGGTTGTTAAGCCTAAGTATGGCCTCATATATTGAAATGCACCCCGGAGATTAAAGATCAAGCCTAGATCTACGACTAAGTTGTTGGCGTCCAGATCTACGGTTATGATGAGTTTTTGNGGGGGGGGGGGGGGGTCCAAAAATGTGATTAAAGTGTGCACTCAGATCTACGGTCATCCCATCAGTGCACAAATGGATGGTCCATAGGAGATTTCAGACCCCCCCGACCATTGTACCTTTAAAGGTGGGGGGGGGTTTGACATGATGGTTAAAGAATGCACTCGAAACAATGGATGATCTAGATTTTCTTAGATCAACAGTCAGCAAGGGATCCTGGACCCCCTCAACCTTTCTACCTTTAACAACGGGGGGGGGGGTCCTAAATGAAGCAACGTCCAGGCGAGCCCCATCCCTACATGACATAATCTCATTGCATCTTACCTCCCTGCTCCAAACATTTACTGCCTACCATTTTTCCAACTCACCACCATCATCCAAAGATGTCACATCCCAAAAACACCCTTTGCAAGTTCCATGTCATGACCCCGTCAGCATGTCTCATCCATCTAACCATTACAGGTCATATCTTTCCGTTCATCCCCCATTCACCATTCTGCCCATCAACCAGATACACATGTCAGATGTCTTTCACCCTTCCCTCTCATGCTCTAAAGGATCCGTTAACCATTTATTACCAACCACATACCCATTGTTCACCTGACCTGTCCTTTTTTCTCCCAACAGACACCCCTTCACTAAATTCCAACCCTGTTTTGGTCATTCGCATTCCAGTCACACTCCTTGCCTATCAAAGACTCATTTTTCTTCTCCTCTACAACATCTCATCTAGGGATAGCCTTCGCCTACTAACGTTTGTTTAGTGTGCAGGAACCAGTGGAAAAAAATGGTGCCCAGAAGTAAAAAGTTAACCATAGAGGAAAATCATTTCCTCCCACCTCCTGTCGATCTCGACCAGATCCCATTAGTAGACAAAGACTATTTAATCTCAGAAACCAGGTCCGAATTCGATTTTGCTAAGCTACAGTCATGTTTTAAAGAAACCTTCATCGATCAGAGCGATGAAATTGGGCTCTGGGAGTCAGGTTTCCCCCTGTATCTTTTTCCCCAAGTCCATCATTTTCCTAAATTCACCCTCAAATGCCAAGCGCACTACCTCCCTGATCAGAGAGCCATAGTATCTTCATCTGGAGAAACCTTTTTCCTTTTTACACCCGAAGCCATTGATTAGATGATGTAGGTGCCCAGAGTCAAACCTCATTCTCCTCTCACAATTAAAATATTGACTGAAATGTATCAGAACCTGTCTTTTCCCCAAAGAGAACAAATCCTTGAGCTATTCCTCCCACAAGATGCTCGATTTGCTAAGAAGAATCCTCCCTACCATTCCTCCATATTTTCTGAAAAGGGAAACCATATCATCTCCACACTATGTTGTTTGCTTGGTTATTTCTCAAACGAATGGTTGGATGAACCTATCCTAGGATTCCTATCCATTTTCTCTGTTGAAGAGAAAGTTGCCACCCAGTTTGATTTCAATGATTTTTTAGCCGAAAACCTGCACAGGCAACTGGAAACTTTCTCTACAGAAGGCATGTTCTGGTATTCTTCAATACTGGCCTACATGTTTATGTTCTATTAGGTAGATAAATTTCTCTTTCTCATGCAGAAAATGGGCAAGGACGGAAAACCACAAGCAATAACTTTATGGATGTCCCTCCTAAGAAGAAACTCCACTGAATTCAGTTTCAAATAGTTCATTGAGTTGTTTTATCACCCAATAGTCAGCATGCTCAGTGGAAGACCAGAATCGAGCATAAACGAGGAGATCCAAATATTTTTGCACCTTTCAGATCTCGCAAAGACCGGGGACTGGTTCCTTTATCAGAATCACACCAAGATCAGAGTGTATGGGTGTGAACTAGCTCCATATAAATTGCCCAAGTAGGTGCCTGTTCAAATATTTTCACTAGAGTATATTCGCCAGATGATAAATTCAGATGACATTCATTTTGTGTCTTTGAAGAAAAAACAATAGATGAAGATTAAATGGAAAATATGACCGTTTATCTGCAACAGTCGAGCTGCTGGGGAAGAGGCAAATAAACTATTAAAGGAAATGAAATTCAACACCAGTTTCATTTCGCATTATGAACCAAGTGGGATCATTACAGAGATGAGAACCAAAAATAAAATTTCACCTTATGCTCACACCCTCAAACCAGAAATTGAAAAGTATGTGAACAAGACAAAGTGGGAGGCAAATACTCTGGTAGATACTGAACAACAAGAATCTCCTTCAGTTTCCTTTTCACAGACTACCACTCCATAGATACCAAAGGAAAAAAGGACAATAAAGGATACCTCTCCTTAAATCACTGAGGTATCAGTAGAAGATTTTCAAGTATATAGAAAAAGACCCAAAACCACTCACGCTATTCACAAGTCTGGTGAGGAAGAGCCTTACTCTGCCAAAGTGTTTGAGGGAAAACATCAGGTGGTGTTCACTCCTTCTTCAATGAAGTAAACAGATATAGCTGTGACCACCCAAAATTCACAAGGAGTTGTACCCCTGAGCATTTTCGAAAAATATGACATTATTAAAACGAAGAACCAGATGTTGACCAACAACACTTATGCTCAGTTTTGGAAACAAACCTCCACAACACAACACAAATTGTTTTCATCTTTTGACACAGAGAAAGGAAGAATGCATCTGGAATTTTTGCAAGCATAGGTTCCTCAACCTAAGGATATCACTGACTACAAAAGGTCAACCATTGTTTTTGACACTAAACAAGTCCATCCAACTGATAAGATGGATTTTCATAGACAGATTGGAGAAATGGTTTTCTCCACATTGGCACATGCTTCCTCTAGAGCAGCAAAGTTACAGGTATCTCTAAACAATGTTCAGACCCAATTGAATTTGGAAAAG
The DNA here is from genome assembly GCA_009831015.1 of Picea engelmannii. NCBI lineage: Eukaryota > Viridiplantae > Streptophyta > Pinopsida > Pinales > Pinaceae > Picea > Picea engelmannii. The sequence goes on along the minus strand of ML779699.1, from coordinate 358,964 downwards.
ATATCCTCTTTGGCAAAGGATAACAGAATAAAATCCTTTGAGGAGTTGGTGCTCAAGATTGGGTATGATCCCTCAAATGTAAAAGAAACAGAGGAGATGATAAAAAAAAATAATGCTGACATTGTATCTCTGAGAAAAGACCTAAAATTGTCACCAATAGATGATTCACAAGCTAAAGAAATAGCTAAGGCAAAAGATGAGAAAGAGGAATGGCTGAAGCTAATCATGCAGTAGAACGCACAGATAAAGGAAATGGAGGCAGCATTGGGAAGGTTATTGAAACAGAAGGAGAGATCAACTCTGATGGAAGTTATTCCATTGAGTGTAGTTCCTCTGGTAGAAGTCAGTACAATAGTTGTGCCAACGACCACTACAGTAGAAATTCCATTGGCAACTCCATTGATAGCAATGGAAAAGATTGTGGAGATGGAAAAGTCCATGGAGGAGAGACTCTGAAAGGAATAGAGATCAATAGGATGAAAATGGAGGTTGAAAGTCTCCATGAACTCAAGTCTTCCTTCCAAAAAAGATACAATGTTGAGAGACAAGCATCAGAGAAGCTTAATCAGGAAATACAGTAGCTCAAGAAGAAAACAGTGGCATGAAATACATTAGCAGAGGCTAAGGAAAATATCTGGACAGACATGTCCAATTCCATAAATGAGATTTGGCCCATGGTGCAAATCATGTTTGAACAACATAATTTGGTGCTAAAGAGAAGGTAGGCCATTGACAGGATACGAAGAGAACTAGATGAAATTCCCTCAACAGCTAACGCGATCATCAAGTTTCTGAATTCAAAAACCAAGGAAGAGCTTGAAGAACTGAAAGTTGAAGACAGAACAGAGACTATCCTCGAAGTAAAAAGAGTGTTGACTAAAAGAGGATTAATGTTGCAGTTGGAGGAGAAATCTCAGAACATGGACATTGGAGTTCAAAGATTTTCTAACAAGCTTGAAGCCTTATAGAAAAAGGGCCTTCCTTGCATACTTGTCCTAAATGATAAATTGATGACTTTATCTGATTATAAGAAAGCGATTTACACCATGGCCAAAGACAGTTCCAAGTTTTCATGGATACAGAGAAACATCACGGGCAAAGCGTTCTTGGAGACTTTGTAGCCTGACCTCAACATACAACAGGAAATCAAGTACATTTTCCTCACCAAGACGACTTTTTCTAAGTACACTGAGATGGATGAAATCTACCACCAGCTATTGAAAGCTACCATCCCAACCACACAAAGATTGGATGAGTTGTGTGAATTGATTGAGTAAAAGTAAAGGTCTCATCCAACTCAGTGTCCAATGCATTCAAAGTCATATGAATGACTCGCCAACAGTCTTCCCCAAAATCAGCATGAGAGATTCGACACATCATCATTAGTCACTACATTTCTGCATCTTGTTAGCTAGTTAGTTAGACTCAGAGTCTGACACGTCCTGATCATTAATGATAGGGTCATTTGTAACTTTGATTATAAATATTTCAAACTTAGAAGTATTGAGGGTTGATCTTTACGCCGAAGAAATATGTAATCACTGTAATTTGTATCAAGAGGTTATTCCAGTAATACAAAGAGACATTTCATAGGATTCCTATGTGTTAGTTGTTGGTGAAGTTTCCTCTATCTTCATAAAAAAGTTTTTCTTTCTTAGTTATCATATTGTTTTTCTAATCTAATCTTTAAAAGAAGTTAAAGTTGCAGAATTTGCCATTGTGTACTCTGTTCCTAATCTTTTACAGATTTAAATGTTTTTTTTCTGATGTTACAAGAAAGAAATTCTTAAATTTTTTTTTTTCTAACTGATATCTCACCTTTTTCAGCTATACATCATTCTTATTTCTAAAGAATCTAGCAGTTGCACTATCTTGCCATGTAAAATGAATCTCATAAAAGTTGTCTTTGGCCTCCATATTTTTAAAAATAGACCCCATAGACCAATGGAAGCGTAAACGATATTCAACCATTTTATTTAAAAACAATACAAACAAGTCGGTTCTATTCTTTTTTAAATAGCCTAAAATCTAGAAAATCCAAACAAATCTAAAACTTACAGAGAGATCCCTCTTTGAAACTGGTAGGGATAACTCCCAGTTTCGAAGTGGTTGGTTAAGGTTACCTCTGATAAATTTCTTCTTTCCTCACAACAACCTCTGGGAATTTACAGAGTGATAACAATGCCAATAAACATTAATTGCAATACTTGAGTGAAAAATGGGGTAGAAATAGTAGAATAATGCTATAGGATTGTATCATTCTACCAAATGATTAAGTTGGTGGACGTAATGTTGCATGTGAGTATGGGATGATAAAATAATATACCTTAAAAATATTGTTTGGTAAGGGATAAGACCCTTATAGGAAATTCCTTTTGGTTAAAGGAGTTTAGTATGGATTTCTGGAATCCTTGGAAATGTTAATTACTATTTAAATAGCAGGCCTAAGAGCCTATAAGAATAATTCCTCATGTCTAGAGGAATGATGGAAAATGTGTGTGGTCAGTTTAACCGATCTATAATGTTTGAGAATATTGTTGGTTAAATTTCGTCAACCAATTAAAGAAGAGTCCTTTGGACTATTCATAATCTTTGTAAAATAGGTGAAATGACATGGCATATGAACAAGTGTATGATCCCAAGACTACATTAAGGAAGATATATATATGTACCTATTGACCTAAGAGTATGTCTATGCATATGAATACAAGAGACAAACAACAAGAACACTTATTCACCTTTAACATCTAGGCTCTCCGACCTAATCAAAACATAAGCATCCTAGCTTATAATAACAGACTCACCAACCTGTAAAACATCTCATATACACAAATTCTCCCTAGCCTCAAAATAGCACGCACTTAAGTTGTTGCACGTTTTATCCTGTAATGTGCACACTTCATCATTTTACTGTGCAGTACATGCGCACACTATGCCATGAAAGGTGCATACAAAATGATATCCAACAACTCACCAACTTAAGTACATTCGCATTTACATTTACAATTGGGTTCGGCCTAGGGATATTAAATTTGATCTTGACCGCCAATGATTGTTTTGAGCAACATTCATCAGTGTTGTTCTAGGGTATTTTGTGGAAATCACAAAAGTTCTAGTGTCCTTCTTCATCTTTCCTTTACCCTTAATTTCCTGTGGCTTGGACTAGTTATCTGAAGGATGGTTGTTAGGGCTGTCTTTACCATACTTTGGTTGTTGTGTATCTAAAGACCCAAAATCCCATGTGTTCAGGTTATTAAATGTCTGCACAATTTTAACAACATATCGATAAGAAACACCGACTGATGAGATGTCCAGAAAATCCATTTCAATTTGGATGTATGTATGTAGAGCCCCACAGTATTTTAGAACCAGATGTCACTCAGAGTCTTTGATAACCATCTTGGTGTGCAAGGTATGGAAGGTATTGGTGAAATCCGACATTGCTTAGCCCCTCTCTTTCCACAGTGTGGTCCATCTCATGTATTGGTCATCATATTTTCTAACTGGGTAATATTGTTCCTTGATCGCATCCACAAAAAAATCTCAAGTGGGCTCAGGCCCATATATTCTAGACTCCTCTATGGAAATTTTCTCCCAGTCGATTTCGCACCAATGTTTGACATGGGGGAGATCCTTAAGGAGTTTTAAGGTTATTGTTTCCCTTTCGAAGAAATTATGAACAATGAAATAACCTTCTAATAGATTTAACCATTTTTCTAGAGCATCTGCATCTATTTGTCCTTAAAATATGGGAATATCAAAATTAACTTGTAATTTGAAAGGCGAGGTTCCTCCAAAGTGGCCTATTGATGAATAAGTGCATGTTTTTATCGGAAGGCATTGAAGGATGTGGAAAAAATTCTCCATCATTTCATCCCTCTATTGTGTGAGAGCTTGCTCAAGCAACAAATTAATAGAATCACTTGCTTTCTCATTTTTCTTTTATTTCTCCATGGAGGGTTTATTGGGAGTGTGAGAGGGATTTTCCTCAATAGATACAAGATTGATACCCAACTTTATATACTCGGACCTCATCGGGTATATGCACTGAAAAACAATCATGAGGAGTCTGCTCTGATACCACTGATCCAGATTATTTTCGGCACAAAATAATAGTGAAGATATAATAAAGAAATGTACAGAGATATCTCGGATATCCAATAATATAATAGAAATATAATAGATATGTCGCCATAAACACAAATATACAATAATACACAATTTGTATTAATGAGCGAAATGTACACAATTGTAGAAATGCACAATGAAAGACTCGATAGAATGGTGGAAGATTATCTCCGAGAAGAGATGTGATGGCTACTCACATTCACAAGAAGATGATTTATAATGAGGATATAAAGGCTTTTTTAACATAAAGAAAATCCAAAACCCTAACTTCGGAATATGAAAAGCCAACAGTTTTGTGGACCCCGTTTTGGGTAGTTTGGTGTATCAACTTCTCGGGGGTGTAACTTTGGCATACAATCTTCGTTTGTGGTGCATGATATCCCGTTCGAAAGGTATCATTGAGGATATTAATTTTAAGGGATCAATAAAAGACTTCATATATCATTGAGGTTCTTGATCCCAAAAAATACTTCATTTAGGCCCTCAAAATGGCCCCAAAAGTTTAGTAACTGAAAAAATGCTAAAAATAGTAAATTGTCGGAATACTATTTGGAGCTAGTTGGGATAGGTGGGTGGACACCGATATAAACCTGGATCAGGCCACATGTCACATGAGTATTTTTCTGTGGGTCCAGATAAATTGGCATGCATGTTTGGGACTTCGGGTGGTTTATAAGTGCCACATGTCAGGTAAAGGCAGTACCACCTATTACGATAGGTCAACTTGGGTCATGACGTGTCGTGCTAGTGATCTGGATTATTTTTGGAATGAAATGAAAGTAGATATATTACAATGAAACACACAGAAATATTTACAGAAATAGATAACTACAATAATACATGAATTTTATTAATGAAATAAATCTAGAGAGACTGCAAAAATACATAGTGAAAGACTCGCTAGAATGGTGGTAACTTATCTCTGAGAAGATATGTGACGACTATGCTCATTCAAAAGAAGATGCGTACAATGAATATCTGAAGACATTTTTACAACAAAAATGAATTCCAAAACCAAATACATCAAAAAACCTAATCCTAGAAGATGAACCACCAAAAGTCATGTGGGCCTTGTTGAGGTAAGTCAGTACATCAACTTCCCAGGGTCGTAACTTTTTCATACACTCTCCATTTTAGGCGTGTGATAGCCCATTGGAAAGGTATTTTGAGAAATACAAATTATGTAATTAAAATTTGACTGCATCAATAGTTTGACTATGGAAATCCCCCCCCAAAAAATTAGGGCCTCAAAACGTCCCCAGAAGTACATAAAGATGTACTGAAATGAAAACTTTCAAAATAAGATAGTTGGAATAGGTGGGTAGACACCAATTTACACCTAGATGTTGTGTAGGACTTCAAGACATACCTGAGAGTGAAAAACCCATAATTAAAAAGAGATGTCACCTTTACAGAGAAATGTGTTGAACTGAAAATTGTCAAGATGAGCCAAGTGGAATTTGGAATAGGTGGGTGGCCACCAATATCCACCTGGGTCAGTCATCCCCCTTTAGGAAGCAACTGTATCCATTGTGTTGACTGTCTGGGGAAGAGGGAAAAACATATTTTGAATCTAAATCTTGGTCAGTTGCTTTCCTTACTAGAGAAGTTGTGTTGCTTGGTTTGTGGAAGGTTGTCACGAACATGTTGTCGACGTGGTTGAATATGTTCCACCAAGATGTTGTATATTTTCTTGACGGGGAATTTTTTAGGCACCATCTTAGGTGAAGAAGAAATATCTTATTTCCCTTATGCAATCTACTTCAAATGGATATAAGGTGTTGAGGCTAGAGTTGTTGCAGTGGCCTTTTTCTCATCCTTTGAACAGATTGTGAAGAGGTTGAATTTAATAGTATGAGAGATTATGTTGCAACATTTTTTTGGTGGAATAATAGTCAAAAATACCTCTGGTATCCTGTAGAGTTCACCCCTCATAGTAATAATGATACTATGGGGTCGATACTCATAAATATAATGACATTTCCACATATATGGTTGTCCCAAAGAAACATCACAAACATCAAGAGGGGCAACATCACACACTACCTCATCCTTGAAGGGTTGAATACCATAGGACATGCAACAATGTTGGCTGACACAGATATATCGTCCCTAGTGAAGCCACCTCATGTTGTAAGGTTGTGGGTGTGGTGTTGTTTACAAACCAAATTGTTTGAGGACCTCAGCTGAGATGAGGTTCTTCTAGCTTCCACTATCAACAATGAAATTCAAAGGGGTCCCTTTCATCCACATCTGTGAATGGAAGAGGAACTCCCCATCTTCGGGATCTGTTGGTTCTTCTGTTTGAATTGTTGTCGTTGCGATGGTATAAGTGGGGTATTCGTTGATGATATTCCTTTTCACATTATTTTATGGATCAGATTCTGAATTAGGGTTCAACTCCTTGTCTTTTATCTCGACCACTAATGACTATTTTGAGTGGCATTCATCAGTGTCGTGCCAGGTTCTTTTGATGAATTCACACCACTTCCTAGTGTCATTCTTCATCTTTCACTTACCCTTATTTTCCTATATCTTGGACTGTTTGTTAGGAGGCTATTGGTTAGGGTTTTCTTTATTATTATTTGGTTTTTTCAGATTGGAAGACTCGAAATCCCATTTGTTCTATTTCCTAAATTTCTTCTCGATTTTGCAACATATCGATAGGTAGCTCCCAGTGATGAGATGTTTAGGAAATCCATTTTGGTTTGGATGTACCTATGTAGAGCCCCACGATATTTTAGAACTAGATCTCACTCAGAGTATTTGATACCCATATTGGTGTTCGAGGTATGGAAATCATTTTTGAACTCCAACACCGTTTGGCCCCTCTCTTTCCACAGTGTGGTCCATCTCATGTATTGGTCTTCATAATTATCAACAGGGTAATATTGTTCCTTGAATGCATCCACAAAAAAATCCCAAATGGGCTTGGTCCCATATATTTCAGATTCATAAGTCAAAATTTTCTCCTAGTACTTTTCCCACCAATGTTTGACATGGGGGAGACCCTTGAGGAGTGTGAAGTGATAGTTTCCCTATCGGAAAAATTGTGAATAGAGAAATAACTTTATAGCATATTTAACCATTTTTCTAGGGCATTCTCATCTATATGACCTTCAAATACATGAATATCAAAATTAACTTCTTCCTTGAAGGGATAGGTTCCTCCAAAGTTGTCGCTTGAGGAATATGCACATGTTTCTATCGACAGACGTTGAAGGATGTGGGAAAAAGTATCCATCATTTTGTCCCTCTGTCGCGGGAGAGCTTTCTGAAGAAATAGGTTAATAGAATATTTTAATCCATTTTTTTCTTATTCTTCCATGGAGGGTTTCTTGGGCATGCGAGAGCGATTTTCCTCAAGAGAGACAAGCTTAATACCCAACTTTCTATACTCGGACCTCGTTGGGGACATGCACTAAAAAATGATCAAGAACAACCTGCTCTGATATCATTGATCTAGATTATTTTTCAAATGAAATGAAATACACATAAATATTTCCAAAAATAGAGAACTACAGTAATACATGAATTATATTAATGAAAGAAATGTAGAGAGACTCTAAAAATAAAGAGTGAAAGACTCGCTGGAATGGTGGCAACTTGTCTCTGAGAAGAGATGTGATGGCTATGCTAATTTGTAAGAAGCTGAGTAAAATGAGTCTCTAAAGGAATTTTTACAATAAAAATGAATTCCAAAACCCTAGACATCCAAAAACATAACCCTAGGAGATAAAGCACCAAAATTCATGTGGGTCCTGTTGGGGTAAGTTAGTACATCAACGTCCCAGGGTCGTAACGTTTCCATACGATCTTCGTTTTAGGTATGTGATAGCCCATTGGAAAGGTATTTTCAAGAAATACACATTGCACCATAAAAATGTGACTTTTTCAACAAGTTGACTATGGAAATCCCAAAAAACATTTTTAATGCCTCAAAATGACCTCAAAAGTACAGAAAGATGTACTGACATGAAAACTGTCAAAATAAGCCAATTGGAATAGGTGGGTGGCCACCAATATCCACTTGGATGCTATGTATGGATTCAATAGAACCTAAAAATTGCTTAACCTATAATTACAAATAGATTCCAACTTTACAGAGAAATGTGATGAACTAAAAACAATCAAGATGAGCCAAGTGGAATTTGGAATAGGTGGGTGGCCACCAATATCCACCTGAATCAGCCAGGATCATACCATGTGGATTCTCCATGTCGGGAATGAAAAATTGATTCATCCTAAGTCCTTGAACAAATGTCATAAACCAAAAATTTTGGATGTAAGGGTGGAGGAATATCCACTGACAATCTTAGTCAAAGAAGGATTAATCGGGCCTCGGGTTGTCGGGGAGTGTCACTGCCTGGAGATGTTGGGAGGTATTGTGTTTGAAATATGATGGTTATGTGTTTTGATATGGTGAATACCATATGGTTTAACATTATGGGACCACGTACCCAAAGCGCCATCTCATACCAGATCATGCACTGAGGGTAGGGTATTATACAGGTCCTTCTGGTGGGTCGATGGTCTGACAACCCGACGTGACGTGGAAAAGAATCACTAAACAAATAAATCATGTAAACATAGCACCTTATGATAGGTCCATGTACCTTGATATCTAATTCATGTTGGATTTTCCATTCAAGGGATATGAAAAACAAAAATTACCCGAGGTTTTGCAACCTGATAATTCGAGGGTCTAGCGAATTATGTGGCAAGTGCCATGATGATGTCCATGCTAGTTTCCACGTCTACATATGATATTAATGGGTCACAGTATGGTAGTGACATGTTATATGACTTAGGTGATGTGGAATCACGTGGGTTCCATGCGAAAGTAAGAAACCTTGAGCGCTAAAGAAACCTTAAATATTTAGAAGATCATATCTTTTGATTTGAAACTCAAATTGAGACAAATTTATAGTTGTTGGAAATATCTTGAAGAGTATAATATGAAGGTGTTATTTTTAAAGGGATTCAAAGAGATTGAGGAAAAGAGAAAATTTATTACCCCATCCCTTGGGGTACTTAGGGAGTTGGGTGTGTTATAAAGTGGTATCAGAGCATGTTACAACACTTGGCCTTCTTGGGCTCATGAAAGAGTCAAATACATTTTATTAGAGAACTTTTAATGGGGAAGGCACCCTACCCTACCATATCTATCATAACATAGACACAACACTAGGCTTGTATGGGCTAGTGATTAGTATCAATGCTGATATACTAAGGCTAAAGATAAGCCTTCTTAAAATAGTGTTATGTGTTTAAGAAATTTTCTACTATTTTCACAAGTTCCCTGAGTAGGGGGACTGTAGAATCAAAATGGTATATTGGAAATCCTTGATGGATTACAATAGAGGTACTATGTTGTTCCTTTTTCAAACTAATAGCTACTCCTACCAGAATATGAATACGCCAATAAACATTAATTGCAAGACTTGAGTGAAAAATGGGGTAGAAATAGTAGAATATTGCTATAGGATTGTATCAGTGTACTAAATGATTAAGTTGGTGGACATAATGTTTCCTGTGAGTATGGGATGATAAAATAATAGACCTTAGGAATAGTTTTTGGTAAGGTATAAGACCCTTATAGGAAATTCCTTGTGGTAAAAGGAGTTTAGTATGGATTTCTAGAATCCTTAGAAGTGTTAATTACTACATAAATATTAGGCCTAAGAGCCTATAAGAATAATTCATCATGTCTAGAGGAATGATGGAAAATGAGTGATTCCAGTTTAACTGATCTCTAATGTTTGAGAATATTGTTGGGGAAATTTGGTCAACCAATTAAAGAAGAGTCTTTTGGACTGTTCATAATCTTCGTAAAAGAGGTGAAATGGCATGGCATATGAACAAGTGTATGAGCCCAAGACTATCTTAAGGAAGATATATATGTACCTATTGACCTAAGAGTATGTCTATGCATATGACTACAAGAGACAAACAACAAGAACACTTATGCACCATGGGCATGGGAAAAATGCTTAGTGCACAAGATATGTTGTAATGGATATGATAAATAAGCATGCATATAACATGCACATATAGTTACTATATTCGGTTATTGGATGTAAATATGGTAATGTCATATATATTATGGTTAGTGATGATCTGATTATAGTGGTATAAGTAAAATGTTGAGGAGAATTGATTATTATTTCCTTGTGAGGATAAGGTTGTATTGTTGAAAGAAAGATTGATATAAAGTTTGGTAAAACTAGTGCTGGAGCATTACTAGATGACCAATGGATCATATTGACATTGATAGGTGGATGAAATCCTTACATGAATGGATGGGTATTCTCATATAATTGTGAAAGCAAATCCAGAGAAGGGTTCCCTCATAAAGGCATATTGACCAAGAATGGTTGAAGCATGAAAAGGGAATTGTATTTGGGAATTTTAAAGCCCTAGGTAATGTTGTACATCTACTTTGAGAATTGTGGATTTCTTTCGTAACAAAAGGAAAAAAGTAATTTTTTTCTACCTGTTAATATGATTGAAGGAAACATGAGTATAGTTATGGATATGACTATGAGATTGGTCATGACAATGATGATGAGACCTCATTAAAGAACATTGATGTTAAATTTAGAATACGACTATGAATGGATGACCTAGTAAAATGAAAGCATGAACTTGCATGACAACAATGTGTGTGTAAATGAACATGATAGAGTGCATGGGTTGAATATTTATGTGAGACTTGTCAAGTGATTAACTGTAATCTCTCATTGGGGAAGACTGATATTGAGAGAAAATAGATATGGATGAATGATACAAGATGTGTAAGTGATGTATATGTATGATGTATGAGTATGTGTATACTAAATGTTAGGATATTTAAACACTTAGGAGTTAGTTAATATCTACTAGGTCTAATGTTTCGTTAGGTAAAAGTGTGTTTCTTAGTGTGTTTCTTTAGTATGCATTAGTATGCATTTGTAGTTAGGAAATATGATGGTCACGATATGTTCCTGACATAGAGTGATCCAATGGTTCATATTCTCCTCGATCTTAAAAACCATTGATTTGTGGTTTAACACCCGATTGGTCCATGATATCTATTTAAAGAGCATGGAGGGTCATTTGGCGATGATCGATTATGAGAAAATATCTTGTAAAATCTCTCTGTAATCCTTTTCCTTTTCATTAATAAACTGCTTCAAGTAGTTGCATTGGCAGGGGTCATGGATGTTACCCTGTAGGGGTTTTACCATGTCAAAACATCAGTCTGTTGATATTTGATATGGTTGTGTGAGTGGTTATTTAAGGTGTTCATCCTCTGTTGGAATACCTGTGTTTTCAAACATGGTATCAGAGCCTATTTGAAGACTCGCTTCTATTGTAGATCAAGATCATGAAGCTGAGTTGTCTCATCTCTATTTTCTACCATTTCTGTAAATTTTTGGGCTGAAAGAACTATTCCATAGCGTCCAGAGTAATTGTATAATTCATGAATTATTTTTGTTTCACTCGAAAAGGTTTATGTTTTCCCAAGATACAACCATTTCAGCTAGATCTGGAGGTATAAAGCCTGAATACGCCCTTTTTAAATATTTTGCAGAGTATTATTTCAGTTTTATTTCGATTTTATATTTTTGTTTCTGGATTGCTACTCTTTTAGATATGTGTATTCTCTTTTACCCGTGCCCTGTGCGATCTCGAAAAATAAGAAAAAATACAATCGGGTGAAAAATTGATTTTTTTTAGCACACTCTCCAAGGCCATCTTCGGCAACAACAACAAAAATACTCTTGCTAAACAATACAATATGTTTTTATAGCCCATTTGGTTAAAAGTTTCCTTATTAAGTAAGAGGTCTTGAGTTCAAGTCTCTCTTTTTGTTACTTTTTTTTTGAAAAAGTTCATGTTCCATTGTAAAATGTATTTCTCTTCAACTATAAAATTGAATCACTATAAGTAGCTTTAATATTTTAGAGTTATTTATTTTGCATGCAAATTTTATTTTATAAAGTAACTTCATTGTAAAAGTGATTCCCAATTATTTTTATAAAAGTGGGTCACTTCATCAAGTGGTCATTTGGTTATCGTTTATGCCTTTTTAAAAAAGAGAATAACTTTCACATCTGAAGTCTATTTTCAGTGTTGTTTTTTTTAAACCACCTAATTTTTTGAGATCTTTCCATCCAGATCATCAGTTTCAGTTTTTAAATCCATACTATCTACATATTTAATATGACTTCCTCAAGTAATATTTTTCTTACCAACACCAACTACTTCCAATGGAAATACCATATGGAGGATTTATTAAGAAGTAAAGGCTTGTACCAGATTACCTTGGGAAAGGAAACAAAACCTAGTAATGTTGATAAGAAAGTAAAATGGGATAATAGGAATGAAAATTCATGTGGAATAATCATAATTATCATCTCTCTGGATTTAAGGTTCCACCTTTGACAAATTAATAAACCCAAAGAAGCTTGGGAAAATATTGAATCTGTGTTTGGCAAAAAAAATATTATTTAAGCACAACAGTTAAAAAATCAAGTACTAACTTTAAATGCAAGCGATTTTTATTGCATTGAAGACTATCTATCTAAGTTTAAAACACTCAGAATTTTATGTTAAGAATGTAATATAAGTATAAAAGAATATCGTTGCATCTATCTTATTATTTCTAAGCTAGGTAGTTCATATTTTGTATTTGTATATACCTTTTATGCCATGCAAGAGGCTCTAGGGACAACTTATCAAAAACCCACTCTTGAGAAATTTTATAATCCTTTGATTAGAGAGAAAGATAATCTTGTACAACTTGGAGTGATCTACAATGCAGGTACCTCCAAAAAATCCTTAGTATCCCAACCCAAGAATCCCAAGAAGCAACATCTTCGTCACAACAACAAGAAACATAAGGGTGCCAAACCCACTCAGACAAATTTCGCTCCTAATGGTGACAAAGGAGAAAAATATAAAAATAAGAAGACTAACAAACATTGCAAATTTTGTGATAAAGATGGTCATGACGAGTCCAAATGTTTCAATAATATGGCAGATTTAGAAGCAATGATGAAGAAGCACAACATCACTATTGTTTCTACTACTACTTCTTCTTCTCATGGACATGCACTTTTTGCTTCTAGTTTCTCCTTCAATACAACTTATACTTCTTCTTTTGATGAGTGGCTTATTGATTCTGGAGCATGTTATCATATGGTTAAGGATAAAGACATATTTTCTGCTCTAAATGAATGTAATGCTAAGAAAATATTTTTTGGTGATGATAGATCTATTAGTGTTGAAAGATCTGGAACAGTTCAAGTAGAAAATGTTCATTTCAATGATTTATTATGTGTTCCAAGTATTTCTTGTAACCTTCTATCAGTATATCAAATCACTCATTCAGGTGAAGGTAAGACCGTAGAGTTTTCACCTCACCAAGTTGTAATCAAGGATCTAAAAGATCCTAATAATGTTCTTGCAACTGGAATTGTTGATGATATTACCAGGTTGTACAAGTTTGACAACTTTGGGTCATCATCTTTTTCATCAGTTTTGGTTTCTCATAGTGATGACTTGAGAAACATTTGGCATGAGCGGTTTGGTCATCTAAGCTATCACTCATTGCAGAAACTATGTAATCAAATGATGGTGGATGGTATTTCTCATGTTTCATACATAGATGATGTTTTTGTTCGTTGTGTTCTCGGTAAATATCATCGAGACAGTTTTGACAAACGTGCATCTTGGCATGCCTCGGGCCCTTTGTAGCTTGTTCATAGCTATTTGTGTGGTCCACTTTTTTCTCCATCTTTTTCTAGGTGCAAGTATTTCTTAACTTTCATGGATGACTTTTCCAGACCTACTTGGGTTCAGTTCTTAAAAATCAAGAGTGAAGTTTTTGGCCTACAAGGCCCTTGTAGAAAAGCAAATTGTACATCAAATTCAAAGGTTAAGAACAAATAATGGAGGCGAACATGTGAACAATAATTTTACAAGTTACTGCACTACACAGGGCATCTGAATGCAACACATTGTTCCATATACACCGCAACGAAATGGTGTTGTTGAGAGAAAGAACCGCACATTAAAAGAAATGACTAATTGTATGATTTAATCTAACAGATTAAATCTAAAGTATTGGGTGAAAGCCATCAACTGTGCAAATTACATAGTAAATAACACTCCCACAAATTCTCTTAAAAATATAACACCAGAAGAATCTTAGACTAAAATTAAACCAGATGTAAGTCACTTCCGTATATTTTGAAGTATAACATGGGCTCACATTCCTGATGAGAAAAGGAAAGCATTGGAACCTAAAAGTGAGAAGTGTGTATTTGTTGGTTATTTTGAAGATGTAAAAGGTTATAGACTTCTTCAAGAACATTGTAATGAAATTATTATTAGAAGAGATGTTAAATTTGATGAAAATCTATTGGCCTGTGAGCCTAATTCGATGATTGTTCCTTCTTCGACCTATGAGCCATCTTCAATGTTTGTGCCTTCTTTAGCCTGCGATCCATCATCGACGCTTATTCCTTCTTTTGTTCATATTCTAGTTTGTTCTTCAGATGATGACAGCGAGGATGAAAATCCACCTCCACCTACTCACCTTCCTCCAGATGAGTCCTTTGAAACTACACCAGCACCAACTCCATAGCTTCCTAGATGGGTTTGTTCAAAATGAGAAGCAACTGGTGATCTTCTAGTTGATCCTTCAGATCAACATCAGACAGGTTCACAATTCCAGCGAGCCTCTTCTATTTTGGATCAAGTTTTAAAGACTCATAATCCAGATACATTTGCATAAGCTTCGGGTCATCCAAATTGGGATACGACAATGAATGAAGAGTATCATTCTTTAATGGAAAATGATACCTAGGATCTTGTACCTCTTCTAAAAGGAATAAACCTTGTCAGATGTAAAAGGGTCTACAAAACTGAGTATGCATTAGATGGAAGTGTTCAAAGAAACAAGGCTTTGTTAGTTGCCAAAGGATTTTCCTAAGTTGAAGGAATTGACTATAATGAAAAATTTTCCCCTACAAACAAAATGAATTCCATCTACCTTGTTCTTTCCCTTGCTGCCTCACATAAATGGGAGGTCCATCAGATGGATGTTAAATCATCCTTCTTGCACGAAGATTTGCAAGAAGACATTTACATGGAACAACCTCCTGGCTATGTTCAGAATGACTCTAGCCTTGTTTGTCTCCTTAAGAAATATCTTTATGGTCTTAAGAAATATCCCCGAGCTTGGAATGCAAAAATGGACAACTTTCTTATTGACACCAGATTCTCTAGATGCCATTATGATCCTAATGTCTATACCAAGAAAGTAGGAAGTCATCTCATAATCCATGTCCTTTATTTTTATGACCTTATCCTGACTAGTAGTGACTCAAAACTTTTAAACCATGTGAAAACCAACCTCAAGAAGAAATTTGAAATGACATACTTAGGTTTTTTGCACTATTTCCTTGGCCTCCAAGTTTTGTAAACCAATGAAGAATTTTTTCTTTCCCAGTTTAAGTATGCTTGTGACCTTCTTCGTCACTTTCAAATGGATGATTGTAAACCAAAACCTTCTCCCTTCCAGTCTGGAGTCAATCTTACTGCTACATGTACTTCCCCTAAATTTGATGCCACCCTGTACCGTCAATTAGTTGGTATCCTCTTATACTTGACTCATACCCATCCCGATCTTTCCTTTGTTGTTGGCCTTGTTTCCCAATATATAAAAACACCCCATGAAATCCATTGGAAAGGAACTAAAAGGATACTTCGCTATGTCCGTGGTACAGTTCATTTCAAGATACATTACAGTTCAGAGGGGACTCCTTTATTGGTTGTTTTCAATGATTCAGATTGGGTCGACAACCCTGATGATCAGAATTATACTATAGGTTATGTTTTCATCCTTGGTTCAGGATATGTCACTTAGGCCTGTAAGAAACAACATGCTATTTCACTTTCTTCAATAGAAGTAGAGTACTGAGCAACGACATGTGCAATTTAGGAATCCTTATGGCTTCGACAGATTCTTTCATAGTTTGGATTCCAACGACAACATCTGAACAACCTTTGGTGTGAGAATCAGAGTGCCATAAAGATCTCCAAAGACCCAGTTCAACATCAACGCAACAAACACATCGAGCTACATATTCACTTCATCAAAAATCTCATTCATGATCAAGTTATTGAAGTGCTCTTTTCCCTACATAATATCAAGTTGCAGACATTTTCACAAAGTCTCTTACATAAACAAATTTTTCCAAACTTCTATCTATGTAGGAGTTCAGGAAGTTGTCATCAAGGGGGGATACGCTCTAATGTGTCCTTCCTTCTCCTATTGTGTCACTATTGTAAATCCTTCAATCTTATCCCAAGTTGTTTTTAAGGGGGAATGTTAGGATATTTAGACACTTAGGAGTTAGGTAAGATCTAATTGGTATAATGTGTTGTTAGGTAAAAGTGTGTTTCTTAGTGTGTTTCTTTAGTATGCATTAGTATGAATTTATAGTTAGGAAATCCGATAGTCACAATATGTTCCCGACATAGAGTGATCTGACGGTTCATATTCTCCTCAATCTTAACGACCATTGATTCATGGCTTAGTAACTGATTAGTCCATGATCTCTATTTAAATGACATGGAGGTTCATTTGTTGATGATATATTGTGAGAAAATATCTTGTAAAATCTCTTTGTAATCTTTTTCTTTTGCATTAATAAACTTCTCCAAGTGGTCTTGTTGGCTGGGGTCATGGATGTTTCCCTGTAGGGGTTTTACCACATCAAAATATCGATCTATTGATCTTCGATCTAGTTGTGTGAGTGGTTACTGAAGGTGTTTGTCCTTTGATGGTATACCTATATTTTCTAACACTAAATGTATGATATGACTACCTGAATAAGTGAAATATGAGGCAAGAAAGGTGCTTTCCATATCTGAGTATTGACATGGATGCATGATTGACCCTATGTTGGAGGGTCTGACTATTTGGATAAAATAATAAGTTGAGGAGGATGTGTCAATTTCCTCAACAAAACATAGTGTATATTCTTGAAAGAATAAATGGGCAAGGTTTCTATATTATTATTATAGAAGGAAAAATGGATATTCCTTTGAAAAATGCATGTAGATAACTGTGAATAAATCATGAATAAAATGATTTTTAGTAAATGTGTATGTGAAATTGTAAAGTGTGTCTAGGATAGACACGCACTGTGTTTATGCATGTGGTCAATTTCATGGGATAACAACTTGAAGGAAACTTGATAACACAAAGATACATATTGGAAGGTGTTGGGCCCCAACAACTCCCCCTAAATTTTTACAAAATTTAAAGGGCCCCCATTAGAATCTTGATAATTATAATGAGCTACAAAATCAACCTCTTCAAATAGTTCCATACCTTGTCTTTCTTTGAGATAAAATTAATACTTTCACTATAGTATGAGACATTCATTACAAGAGTATATGTCAAAATTTATAAACGAGCATAGAAATCTCAATTTAAACAAAAACGTTAATTTTTCTCAACTGTTTACTTTCGTTTAAATTATGATTATGTGTTCTTTCTTTTTCTCATTAGAAAGTTTGACTATTTTGAATAATTTGTTCAATACTTCATCCAATAATATCTTGGTTGGTTTCTCATTTTCATGAAATCATTTGGTGATATTAATTAATTAAATTATTTTTTCATTTTCATCTCATTTCAAAATAATAATAATAAAAGAATTATCTATCATTTGTAAAAATTCAAAATTAATATTTTTCTCTTCTCCATTAACTTGAAGCTTCTATAATTTTAATATCGTATTTAAAAACAAATTATAAACAATGTTTGTTTATAAGTTATAGTTAGTTTAAATTCATTTTTTATTTTTCTAGATTTTGTTTTATTCACAATTTTTAGGTTATTAATTTAAGTTTATTTTTGTTTCACGGGTTTCTATTATCAAATATTTGATACAGATCTGATCATGGCTTGATTTTATTATCAAAATAAGTTCAAGATGATTGATCCAAAAATAATTTTGGATTGCTACAAATAATTTTATGAGCACCAACAGATAAAATTTGGAAAGGCATCATGATGAGACACACGATTTTGCAGAACTAATTGCAACCAAACCGTGAAGCATTTGAAGAAATGGTTGAAAACCCAGAACCCAAATGGACCCATTTACCTTCTGCTTAGAGATTTTCCCAAAACAATGTACTATTTGAGAGATATTGATGTATTTTTACGAGGCAAATTTCAGGTGGAGAAAATTAATAGTGACGCCGAGACTGTTCATTCATTATATAAATATATGAGAAAGTTCAGAGCCAAGGGGATCCAAGAAATTGAGACGAGGAATTTAATCCTTTCTCTTTTGTATATTATTTCTTTTGTAAACTTTTCTTCTTTTCAAATGGAGTAATCGATGGTTGGAATCTTTGGGAGAATGGACGAGTATTTTCAAAGAAGAATATGGAATTTCATGTTGCTTAATGGATTTTGTCCTGTGAGTAAAATGGTTTTATTTTCATTATAATATCTTCATATTCTTTTAATAATTGATTATGCATTGATTTAAATTAGCTTTAGTATTTTTTGTCAACACATAATTAATCGTTATCATTTATGTATTAATTAATTTTTTCAATCTTTAACAGTCTATTATATTAAATATTCTTCTAGGACTACAGTATGGGCATGAGATTTTGAGAAAGAATATAGGAAAGAAATTCATCTTTGGATTTAGACCTGTGTGATACCTATTCAATTTCATTCTTTCATTACTGTTGTATTATGAAAATGTTATTATGGTTGATTTTAGCTTTAGCTTGTCATCATATGGTGTTTTCATACTGTTAAATGTTATATGCTCTCCATAATTTCTTATTCCATTTTTTTATGTGTGATCAATCGATCATTTGATTATTGTGGAATTTATTTCTAATGTTAAATGGTGGATAATATCAATACTCAGAATTGAGTTTTCTTTCGTTCTTAAATATTGATTATCTTAAGATCACATGATTTTTAATTAGTTGTCTTCCTGTTGTTATTAATTTACTCCAATATCAAATACTTCTTTTAATGTATTCTGGAAGTGATAGTATTGTTCTGTTATAGGTTTCCCTTAACAACAGTACAGACAGGAGCTCATACAACACAAAAAGATATTACCAGTTTCGTTGATCAGTGAAATGTTATTATGTGTGTTATTTAGTTAAGTTGTTTATGAATGAAACAATGATTACATTAATTAGCTTTGACTGTTTTTGTATCATTGTTTCAATCGTATTCATTTAGTATTTATTCATTTAATATCTTTATAAAAAAAATCCAAAAAGAAGTGTTGTTCAGATTTGATTCATAAACTCTATCAAACAATAATTTTCGCAAGATTTGATGCAAACCTTGTAAACTGTATATAAATTGTTCATAATCATTTGTATATTCACATTCTTAGATAAATATTTGTAATTATTGTGTGGATTGTTAGAATCTTTTCTTTAGTTAGTTTATTTCATTTTTCTATATTTAGGACCCTAGTTGGCTAATGGAACCATTAAAATCATCAGAATAGGCTACACCAAATGTCTTGGGTTATTTAGACAACCCCAGACCGGATCTATTTTTCCAGTTGATGGCATGTCAAATTTGTCCGTCAACAAATGGCGCTAGAAGGAGGGCATGAGTAAATTTAATAATTAAATGTTTCACCCCTTAGCCTTTCATAATTCCAGATTTATAAATCCTTATTTTGTGTCATCTTTAAATGCACTAGAAGGCAGTCCAGATGGACAAGTTGGCCTTATGGGAGTCTTTGTTTCGAATTTAATTAATTTCCCATGGCTCCCCAAATCACTGTGTTGGAACATGATTTCCACTTCTCATTACCTGATATTCCCAACGATACAGTCTCTCGCTTGTCAAAACTCACCTTTGATGGTGGGGGGGATGTATCTACAAAAGACCATCTTAACAGGTTTTGGTGTAAATGCATCAAGCATGACATTTCTGTTTTAAAGGTTTTATGTAGATTGTTTTCTTTCACTTTCAGGGGTCGGATTAAACATTGGTTTGAGTCTTTTCCAGCATATCACATTATTGATTGGTTTTAGTTTGTAGATGAATGTTTAGATGATTTTGAAAAATATAATTACAATCAATTATCTGAAGAATTTCAGACTTTACTAATCAATGACAATTCATCTCCAGAAATCTTTTCAACAAGAATCTATCATGTTCTCTGTAAATTTAATCTTGATGACATGTCATTTGTACTAAATGTCCTCTATGATGCTTGCATCCATTTCATCCAGTCACATTCAATCGTGAATGATGAATCAATTGAAAATACTATCACTCAATTTTGAGAAGAATTTTGTTTACAGGATGAGAGGAATCCATCCGAAAATTTTCAACAAGCAAGGGAGGTAGAATCTATTGAAAATGTTCTTATTGACAATCAAACTAGTTTTTCCTCTGAATCATTGCATATTCAGTCCTCGACCATCGTGAAAGAAGATTTGATGTTGGGTGAAGGTGAATGTCCATATTCTTCTAACTCTTGCTCTAATCAGTACTTAAATTTAATTATTGAAGAACACTTAGGTGATGAAAATGATCTTAAGCATTCTAACATTCCAATGAAACTAATTAGAGATGTAGATCTGCAATTGGAAGAAGAAACCTTAAACCTTCATCTACAAATCGTACCTTATAAACATGAAAGATCAGATGTTTTTCATGAAAGTTTTGAATTTTCTATCTTACAGGAGGAAAATTTAGATGATGATATTATGTTGAAGAATTTATCACCAAAACAAAGTGAAAGTTTTAAGGAAAATGAAGAGGAATGTCTTGAGAATACCATTGTTAAATATCATAGCTCAAGATATTCTTTTCATGTGATCATTTCTGATTCCTTTTACTCTTTATATCCCGATCTCTTCTTAGATTATGGTGGACTTGATACTTTACCCAAAATATCTTACTCTTTATCATCACAATCAAATCTTTTCGATATGCCAAAATTTGGTGAACTTAATTCCAAACATAACATTTATGAATTTGGATTTGATGCTCTTTCACTTTTGTCACTCGCATGGAAAAATGACATGTTGCAAGATGATTTTACATGATTTATTGTTGAAAAAGACAATGCACTCATCCTTATGGAGATCGAATATTCTACATTGCATATTCGTTCTTTGATTAGTTTGAATTTTAATGTTTATGCTTCACATTTTGAAACGATCAATATCATCAAAGGAAGCGTTCAAACCAATAATTTAACTAATGTCATGAATCCTCTTATGATGTGTTCCCCATTGATATATCCATTTCATCAAATTCATAGTTTTCATCCTAATTTTTATGACAAGATCTTAGATTGGCTTGAAGATTCGTATATGAAAAATCTTCATAATAAAGATAAAGTTGTGCTTGCTTTGTTTTTACCTAAATATTTATCTAGGAAGTAAGCATAACATGATTCTCTTAGATCCTTCATGCAAAGAAATTGATGAACACTTAGAGAATTGCCAGGAGGATGGGGCACTTCGACCTTGGTTGATGGTTATGTCAGGTCCTTATAATAATGACATGTTTTCCAAACTTACTTACACTCTTCCATGCCATTATGACCCATATCACGACAAGATTGCAGAATGGTTGGAGGATTCATACATCAAGAAGTTTCAAAATAATGGTAAGGTCGTGCTTGTTTTGTTTTTAAATGAATATATAGGAGGTAAGCATGACATATTTCTTTTTCATCTACAAATACTACATTCTTTTATTCTGATTTTCAATTTTCTATGCCGTGTAGGATACTGGAAATACAATTTTACTTAACATTTTGATCTATTTAGTATTTTAGAGTAGGTTTAGGAGTAGGTTTCCTTTAGTTTTATTTATCAATATTTCTTTGTGTAATAATGCAGTTATGAACACAAGTGGGTACACCAAGAGAACAATAATATGAATGTTTTCATGGAAGTCCACTTTAAATCATTTTCTCTCTGCTTTTCATTGAATATTTCTTTTCAAAAACGCAGTATCATCATGAAAATTTTAAATGGAAATTAAAGAGAAATAAATTTGAACTATCAATTCAACCCTGACCCAAGGTGCCACGAGTAGGACTACACTCATATTAATAAGGATTTTTCTATTTTATTTTAGTCTCTTTTATTTTGAATAATAATGCTTGGTCAAAGTAGCATCTCATGCATCACTATATTAAGAAAAGAACTTGCTCACACATGATATTTTATATGATTTAGTTCTTCTTTTATTTTACGGTGAGATGCTAGTGGATCCAAAAGCTCAAGTTTATCTTTGGCCAAAATCGTTTCTTGAAAAGTTTTTTTTTGCTGTTTTGATTTTGTGTACTTATGATTTTGAATCCCATTAATAAATTTTGATTTGGTTTAATGTGTGTTTTTTGTTTTCTTTGATTGCTTTGAATGCGTTTTCTTCTTATCTTTCTTTTTGAATCAATATATTTTTGAGCAAAGAGCTATTGTCGAAGGAAGCATTTATTTTAAGACTTGTGTTTTTAAAGAAAATTGAAATAAGTTCAAAGAGGTCCTGATATTAAGATATATCTCAGACAATTGATTTTTAAGTCAATTGTCACTTTCATTTTATCCTCAAATTGTCTTTGTCAGAGTATTACACCAGAGATATGGTTTAAATCTTTGAGAATTACGATGATCTTTAAACTTTTTACGCCATCCATATTCTTAAGGAATCACTTTTAAGTGCTTCCCCATTCTCTAGATGATTTATTAAATAAAATCTAAAATCTCTAAACCATGATAAAACTTCCAGTTTTGAAAGAAAATGAATAACATGATCAACTATTCACCTGTATTGCAATTAACCTCCAATATCACCCCACTCTCTTTGTCATCAAGAAATCTATAATTGTATTACTATTTAAAAGTGGCATAAGAGGGTTGAAAGCACTTATGTGTGGGAAGTGTGTGTAAACCCATCGGGGTACTAAACAAGCTCGCTGGCAGTAGGTAAATGCACACATGATACCAAGACAACTTCATCCGGGTACTGAACAGACCTGCTGGAAATGAAGCAATGTTGGTTCGAGAGGTAGAAGGTATATGTTTTTAAATTAACTTTTATGGAAGTATACATCATGTGGATACAACTATTGGATGGGATTAAAGCATTTGAGTGGGTTAAATGACATCCCTGTCGAGGCTATGGATGCCTGCTGGTAGCAGTGGCTCTGCCAATGGTATTGAAGTTCTTTTATAAACATCGTGACTCTTTTATTAAGGAATTATTTCAAGTCATAATCTTCTACAAAGAAAATTCTATTGTCTAGCTATAACATTGAGCTTATCATAACACTATATGGTCTCAGAGTGAATTTATTTTAGGGAGCTTAAATCCTTTTATCAGTCTTACTATTTTCTTCCTGAGATGAAATATCACGAGATCAAATATAATTGTTTCACCCAGTAAGTCGCCATTTGTTGGGCCCCAACAACTCCCCCTAAAGTTTTACAAAATTTAAAGCGCCCCCATTATAATCTTGATAATTATACTGAGCTACATAATCAACATTTTCAGATAGTTCCATACCTTGGCTTGCTTTAAGACAAACTTAAGACATTCACTATAGTATGAGACATTCATTACAAGAGTATATGTCAAAATTTAGAAATGAGCATAGAAATCTCAATTTAAACAAAAACGTTATTTTTTCTCAACTGTTTACTTTCGTTTAAATTATGATTATGCATTCTTTCTTTTTCTCATCAACAAGTTTGACTATTTTGAATAATGTGTTCAATACTTCATCAAATAATATCTTGGTTGGTTTCTCATTTTCATGAAATCATTTGGTGATATTAATTAAATAAATTATTTTTTCATTTTGCATCTCATTTCAAAATAATAATAATAAAAGAATTATCTATCATTTGTAAAAAGTCAAAATTAATATTTTTCTCTTCTCCATTAACTTGAAGCTTCTAGAATTTTAAGATCATATTTGAAAGAAAATTATAAACAATGCTTGTTTATAAGCTATAGTTAGTTTAAATTCATTTTTTATTTTTCTAGATTTTGTTTTATTCACAATTTTTAGGTTATTAATTTTTACGTTATTAATTTAGGTTTCTTTTTGTTTCACATGTTTCTATTATCAAATATTTGATATAGATCTGATCATGGCTTGATGTTATTATCCAAATACGTTCAAGATGATTGATCCAAAAATAATTTTGGATTGCTACAAATAATTTTATGAGCAACAACAGATAAAATTTGGAAAGGTGTCAAGATCAGATAGGCGATTTTGCAGAACTGATTGCAACCAAACCGTGAAGAATTTGAAGAAATGGTTGAAAACCTAGAACCCAAATGGACCTATTTACCTTCTGCGTAGATATTTTTCCAAAACAATGCACAATTTGAGAGATATTTATGTATTTTTACGAGGAAAATTTCAGGTGGCAAAAATTAATAGTGATGCCCAGACTATTCATTCATTATATAAATATATGAGAAAGTTCAGAGCCAAGGGGATCTAAGAAATTGAGAGGATGATTTTAATCCTTTCTCTTTTGTATATTATTTCTTTTGTAAACTTTTCTTCTTTTCAAATGGAGTAATGGATGGTTGGAATCTTTGGGAGAATGGACGAGTATTTTCAAAGAAGAATATGGAATTCCAGGTTGCTTAATGGCTTTTGTCCTGTGAGTAAAATGGTTTTATTTTCATTATAATATCTTCATATTCTTTTAATAATTGATTATGAATTGATTTAAATTAGCTTTAGTCTTTTTTGTCAATACATAATTAATTGCTATCATTTATGTATTAATTATTTTTTTCAATCTTTAAGAGTCTATTATCTTAAAAATTCTTCCAGGACTACAGTATGGGCATGTGATTTTGAGAAAGAATATGGGAAAACAATTGATATTTGGATTTAGACCTATGTGATGCTTATTCCATTTTGTTCTTTCATTATTGTTGTATTATGAAAATGTTATTATGGTTGATTTTAGCTTTAGCTTGTCATCATATGGTGTTTTCATACTGTTAAATGTTATATGCTCTCCATAATTTCTTATTCCATTTTTTATGTGTGATCAATCGATCATTTGATTATTGTGGAATTTATTTCTAATGTTAAATGATGGATAATATCAATACTCATAATTGAGTTTTCTTTCGTTTTTAAATATTGATTATCTTAAGATCACATGATTTTTAATTAGTTGTCTTTCTGTTGTTATTAATTTACTCCAATATCAAATACTTCTTTTAATGTATTCTGGAAGTGATAGTATTGTTATGTTATAGGTTTCCCTTAACAATAGTACAAACAAGAGCTCATACAACACAAAAAGATAATACCAGTTTCGTTGATCAGCAACATGTTATTATGTCTGTTATTTAGTTAAGTTGTTTATGAATGAAACAATGATTACATTAATTAGCTTTGACTATTTTTGTGTCATTGTTTCAATCGTATTCATTTAGTATTTATTCATTTAATTTCTTTATAAAAAAATCCAAAAATAAGTGTTGTTCAGATTTGATTCATAAACTTTATCAAACAATAATTTTCGCAAGATTTGATGCAAACCTTGTAAACTGTATATAAAATGTTCATAATCATTTGTATATTCACATTCTTAGACAAATATTTGTAATTATTGTGTCGATTGTTAGAATCTTTTCTTTAGTTAATTTATTTCATTTCTCTATCTTTAGGACCCTAGTTGGCTAACGGAGCCATTAAACCCATTAGAATAGATTACACCAAATGGCTTGGGTTATTTAGACAACCCCAGACTGGATCTATTCTTCCAGTTGACAACTTGTCAAATTTGTTCGTCAACAGAAGGTAAACCTGAAATTCATTATAAGAATACATGCTTATATTCCTAATGGAATATTGGGTGAATTTATGAAATTACAAAGTTGACGTTGATTCTATAATTAGACCCTTTAAAATAGTGATGGACATTCAACAAAATAATTGCATACTAAGATATTTCCAAGTGGAGGGATTGATTGAAGACTCTGTCAGGGAAATAAAGTTATAACTAAAAGTGACTACTGGAAAACTAGGCAGTGGGATGCAGTCCTATCTATCTAAGAATCCTGGATTACATTATAGAATATAATTCATGCATAGAAACATGGAAATAAAGAATGATCCGATCTAAGTGGTAAATTTGCATAATGCACTGATTTATAATTAATTTGAGAACTAAATATTGTTGATATAAGGATGTTTCTTAAACCCAAGAAAGGTCAAGGGGATGAGATTTATAAAGGAAGAGAGAAGGAAGCTCCCGAGAGAAATAAGTTGTAGAATTGAATAAGGAGAAAAGGATTTGTACTTTTCTCACTAAAAAAACACCCCTGGATAATAAACACAAAGTTATATTCCTTAAAAGAACAACTGTGAAAATAAGTACAACTCGTAAGTAAATTATAGAATATTGAATGTGTTTAAATGAATAAAATTGGTTAAATCTATGATGTGTGAAGGAAGTAGGGCCTTGGAAATAAATCAAATGGATTGAAATTTCCAGACTGTGTATAAGGAGTTGAAAATAAAAGTAGGGGGAGGAGTCCCTTAACTTATTTCTTGTTATTTATTGTGCTTCTCTAAGAGGAGAAACTAATATGTTGGTCATGTGTGAATGTTTTCTATCATGAGAAGGATGATATCTATATGGATGTAGAGACAACTATAAATATGATCTTGATTTCACTCATAAAACACATTGAGGATAGTGTGGCAATTGCATATAGATATGATAGAACATATATGAGAATGTTTTGGCTGATTTAAAATACTATAATACATGCATTTTATCTAACATGACAAATGTCATGTTTTTTAATATGATAATGCATGTATGTATAGGATATGATTGGCTATATTGGGAGAGGACAATTGCCAATGGTGCACATCCTCAAGAAGAGGAGAAAGGAAAGAAGTTTGTTGATAAAGAAAACTGTGAGAGGGACTTTAGAAGTCCCTAGGAGCCACCACTGATGAGGTAGTATCATAGAGGGTGTTGGCAGCCAGAATAGGTATAAAAGTGTTCATGCCTATGTGGCATAAGGTGTGAAGGGATTGGGCAAGAATCCCTTCTGAAATGTTTTATTGTCTTAATGTTATGCATGTGATTTTGAATGGGTGTTGTATGCCATTGATACCTAAGAAGAGTATGATGCAGGAAGACGAACTTGAATTATGGAGGTGTGAACATTTGGCGGTAAAGGATAATTGAAATCCTTGGAAGAATGCATAAACAAATTTTCATGAATGCAATGACCAATCGAGAATGATTGGGATCAAGAATGCTAATAAGAAACACATAAAATTGGATGGATCAACAAGATACATATTTGCATGAAGGGGTAGGTAACGGTTTTCCCATTATAGAAGAAGGACCTTCCAATAATCTAACAAAATTGTATAGTGGTAAAGAGAAAATTGGGCAACCACAAGTGTTGGCACCCTCGTTACTAGTGAAGAAATAATGCTTAAGGGAATTCATATGAAACTTGGGTTCCATGAATAACAATTTGAGTCTATGATCAATTCAAGGAAGAAATAATAGTTCTACTATAATAGTTAATGAGGACAAAGAATCAATGTAGTAAGAGGTTGGAAGAATTCCAACACACCCTAGAAATATTCCTAACATGAAAATCATTGATCCAAAAATATTTCCTTGAATGAATGAATGTGATGCAAATTCTAGATTGCATAATTTTTTTAAAAGAATTGTTTGTGATGTGCAATGAGAATATATGTGTATAATAAACTAATAATTTGTTTGGTTGTGTGAAGAGTGAATTCTAAGAAGAAGGGGTCTTGGATATGGTAGTATTGTAATTCCATAAGGAATACCAATACTTACTGGGCCAAATTGTTATGAGAAGGAAAAATCTCATACTTGTGGCATCTGGTTCCTATGTGGAACAAATTGGAAAAAAAAATGCAAAAGTGAAAATTAAATCTATGGGTAACAAATTTGAAATAAATATGATTGAAAAATTTATGAAAGTGCCTCACAAATTTTATATGCATGTGAACACAGGTTATCTAAAAAGGATATGTCCAGGAGGGAAAAATGATGGTTGTCAAATAATGAAACATGGAAAAAGGGATATTATTGGAAAAGAGGACTTTGTGATAAGTCATGATCACCATAGAGAATGTTCGTATGTGGAAACACGGGCCGAAGGGGTGCTTTTAATAGAGAAATCCAGAGGGATTCCTCGAAATGGAAATCTTGGGGGACGCTTCAGTTGTAAGACTCAACAAAGTATCTGAAATTATTCTTGTCTGAGAAAGCATGGGCATGCAATATGGATCACCCCAGGGACTACATAAGCAGAGAAGGGGATGCTTGAGCCAGAGCCTAAAAGGTGAGTGACTGTAAGGAAGGGGGACTTCGATAGATCATTTCAAGGACTCAGTGGAGTCTTTAAAATGTTTTCATATGTTGATTGGGATCATGCACACAATGGGTGTGATAAGGAATATAGTGAGTTGAGTGAGTATGAAAACCATATGTATGGTGATCCATGAACTGTACAAGAAACATATTGTGCTGACATGTGAAATTTTCTTCTTGAATTATGAACAATAATGAAATAGTTTGCATAAAATTAAGCTTAATGTGCTTGTTGTTTGAAATTCTATAGGGATATGATGAATGCCAAGAGTCTGAAAAAAGGACGAGACTATGAGGAAAAAAATAAGGTCATGTTAAAGTAGTTGAAATATGAAGGCATGATAGGAGTTACTGAGAAAGAACACCCAGGACAATATTCCTTTGAAGGGAGAGGGGATTGTAACACCCCTTCTCCTAAAACTATGATTATTGTAAGTAGTGATTGTCAAACCATGGAATGTGAAAAAAATAAAAGTATTATTGTTATAATTAAGAATTCCAACAATTGACTGTGGGAGTGATGCCTTGAAGTATTGGTCATGATATCACTAGAGGAATAAGAGGAAATTATAATAGACCAAAGGAACACAAGCCTCCTTGCTAAAATATTTGTTTTGGAAATACTAAGTTATTTCCCTAAGCATTGATTTCAAGGAAATCGGTTAATAATGAAAGACTAGTGGTTCGGAAACCAACCACCCTCACCCTCATTGAATAGAAGCATGGAGGGTTTCTTGAGGAGACATATAGTTGTCATATTGAGTAAAATAGAAAATACCACCATG
>ML779699.1:312117-329499 GCA_009831015.1 Picea engelmannii | reverse complement strand
GGGGGGTGGGGGGAGTTCTGAGCATGGGTCTGTAGAGGACTCGAGAAAAGGAGTAAGCACAAGAAACTCCCTAGTGGTATTATGGATTAGAATTGGGGTGGAATGATGTCAAAGTTATTGAGCATGCAAAGCCTATGGTTGGGTGGAAAGGCAAACACCCACAGTCAGTTGGCTGGCAATAACCTTGTAGACAAAAAAGTATTTTACATATTTTTGGTAATTGAATTGAAATGCATGGTTGGATGCTTGTAATTGTGTTAGGAATGTTTATACATGATTAATGTTAATGATACCCATTTCCTTGGTTGATCCAAAAATGAAGGTATTACTGATAAATCACAAGTTAGTTTAATGTACTTTTTGCATCGGATCGTTAACAATGCGAAATACGTAAACTTGTTATCTTGTTTGCGGAATATCAAATGTGACTTTTACTTGATGCTGATTAATGTATAAATAGATCAGCCATTAATATACATGCTGCAAATGAAGAGAATAGAATAGAAAAACAGAAAGAGAAATAGAGACAAGAGGTTGATAACGGAGTTCACCAATCGTTGGGTACATCTTCGGGCTCGCTTCCAAGTGGAGGACCTCTTTATTGCTCTTTAAAATGATCAAAGTTCTCTTACAATGCTCTTTGCTGTTACATTACATGCTTCATGTCTTCTGTACAAGACCTCCTTTCTCAGATTCATGCATGCACCATCAAAATCCTCTCAACAACATGAGAAAAACGCCTCTAAAAACATGAGAAAAGGCCAAAATTTACAAACTGCCCCTTCATAACCCTGCATCAAAACATATCCTACAAACTTCAAAAATCCTAGTTCTTATAGTTTTCAAGACTCAGATGAGGAATCCAAACTTCCCTCAAGATATGGCCTCTTTCTGGGATCAAATCCCCCTTCAAATGGCCTCAAAATCCCCAAAAAACCACTTTCTGGTCATAATATCAGGAAATTAATTAAAAAAATACAAAAATAGGCTTAAAACCCCATTTTTTCTAAAAAATACACAGTAAGCCCCCAAGACAGGGCACGCACCCCCTTTACCAGGTCACATGGGGCCACATGGCCAGGTACCAGTGCTCCAAGTGCTATGCACCAACTCCCTTAACTGTTAGCTCCTGGTTTTGGGGTGCCTTCCATGGGATCTGGGCTAATCTGCCATTGGGTGCACCCAAAATTATCCCTTGGACATGATCCTATAATTAAACCATGTGTTGGGGCTTAGACCTAGCCCCCTTGAGCCCTCCTTTGGATATTTGACCCCAAAACTATAGGAAAGTGGGTTTTTTTCATAAATTTGACTTTTGGCAAGTTGGTAATTGAACTTTTCAAAAGACTTGGAGCTAGCCATGGGTCAGAGGTTTGAATCCCATGGACCCCCAAATACTTTTTACATGCCAACCAATAGTGAAGTGACACGTGGTTTCCCATGTCTGGGCCATGTGGCACTTATTCATTTGCCAGTTAACCATTGACTCTTGCCATAGAAGAATCTGATTGTCGTGCGATATTTTTCACATCCGGAGTCTGTTTTGAGGAAATGAATATATGGCCAAGATCAAAGTGACGAGACGGTCGCGATGGAATTGGTTTCATCCAATTCTGAGAACTTTGATTTTTGAGCATTTTCTGAGCCTGGGGAGCCTCCTGTATCATTCCTCCCCACTTTGGAAGCTTTTGGACCACAAAAATTTTGCTTTTACTCAGGTAAGAAGTGAGGGTACTGCCTCCCCACTTTTTCCTATATCATCCATCCTCTCTACTGCGATAATGATCACCCGACTAATCACAACAAACATGAAAACTGAGATAGCATTGTTTATCAAGGAAATCATGCCATCAACTGCACATTCATCTACATTGTTTGTCGTTGTTAGAAGCCATACACTACTGAATAGCAGCAAACCAAATAACAATACTAAATGTGCTAATGAAACAACATGCTTCCTCTTTTGAACAAGAACAGTAATCAAATTATGTAGTTGAACCTCATGTTGTACCCCTGGTGACACTTCATGACTATTTGAAACATATGGAATCATCTCATGTTTAGCATCACTAACTTCATGTTTTATTACAGACATAAGTGTTAAACTTTTTCTTGCATTTACCATTCTTTTTAACTACCCTATAGTTGCAAAGGATCTGTCAGTTTTGATGCGATGAGCATGAACAATGTACTCCTTCCCATCTTTCTTGAAGCAATACTTATTTTCCTCCTTGTATAATATGAATTTCCTATCATAAAGGTATGGGCTTCCCAATACAATTCCACATATGTCCAGTGGGACTATATCAAGCTCTACTTCATCAACACAATTATAAGTTATTGCAAACTTGATTTTACATTGCTTGGTTACTTGTAAATTGTTATCACCACATATCCATCCCAATGGATATGGTTTAGGATGTGACTTAGTTTCAAGTCCCAAGTTATTCACAACATCTTCACTGATTAGATTGGCTTGTGATCCACTGTCTACAAGAGTATAAACTTTAACATTATGTGTTATAACCCTTATGTGGAAAAGTTCATTCCTTTTACACTCATCATTTTCATCAACTGAAATAGAAGAGCTAGAACTTGCAACAAAATTTATACCTTGGATTCCCATAGCTACTACCTGTGTCTCATCACCAGAATATAATCCAAGATCCACTTCAATTGTCATAGTTTTGGTATTTTTCCTTTCGTGGTTGGCAAACTTCTTTGGCTTCAAGTCAGGATGTAAGACCCAACAACAATATTCATCATGGCCTACTTTCTTGCAAATGCTTGCAAGTAGGCTTCTCCTTGCTTGTTGTGGCTGTCTTCTTCTCTTTCCTTTTCCCTGCATCCTTTCTTTGCCAAGTATATGTATAAACACTATCACCAAGATTCCCTTTGCTAGATTCAATGTGAATGGCTTGTACACATACTTCATCACAATTAGAAGGATTTAGCATAAGAATAGTGTGCTTAAGATAAGAATGTAAACCACCAATATATTTTAGGAGTGTCTCTTGTGTATATAATGGAATACCCAAATTTAAAGCTTTCTTATGAAATATATGAGTATATTCTTGTACACTTTGACCTTTTGATTGCCTTAAACATTGCAAATTCATCATTTCTTGTTGCATGTAAGATAAAGGGTAAAACTATTGTTTTAATGCAATAACAAAATCATTCCAGGAAGAGATTGTTTTACCAATTTTCTTAAGATCATCTCTAGTTTTGCTTTCCCACCATATGAGATTTGTGCCTCCCAATTTGAGACTTTCTAGTTGGATCTTAGTTTCATCATCAACAATCTTTTGTATCCTACAATAGACCTCTAATTGTCTCACCCAATTATCTAGCTTTTCTGCATCTAATTCACCATCATAAGTGGGTAATTGAAACTTTACATCTAACTTTAATAACGACATATAATATGAATGATGAGTTTTTTTCTTATCCTTGGAGGAATGTACACTTTATTCATTATTATATGATGAGGATGAAGGAGAAGAAGGTTCTGAAGGTCCACCACCTCCAACTCCTCCTTCTGCTCTTACCGAAGATTCACCTTCTTCATTGCCTCGAAGCCTTTGTTGTCGTCTTTCATGATAAATCTCCTCTACCATGGCTTCCATCAATTTAAAGGCCTCAAAGAAATCATCTTCAGTTTTGTAGGGACCCAATTTCCGTGGTGAAGACATCTCTTGCTTATGCTGTCGCCTTTGAATCTCTGTGTCAACAACCTCAAGTTGGCCTTCTCCTCGCTTGAGTTTTCCTCTCGTGAGCATCCAATTCTTGCAATTCCTGTCAAACCTTCACAACCAAATGCTCTGATACCATAAAATTGATCCAAAACCGAAGGTATTACTGATAAATCGCAAGTTAGTTTAATGTACTTTTTGCATTGGATCGTTAAGAATGTGAAATACATAAACTTGTTATCTTGTTTGCGGAATATCAAATGTGAATTTTACTTGATTCTTATTAATGTATAAAGAGATCATACATTAATATATATGCTACAAATGAAGAGAATAGAACAGCAAAACAAAAAGAGAAATAGAGACAAGAGGTTGATAACGGAGTTCGCCAATTGTTGGCTACGTCTCTGGGCCCGCTTCCAAGTAGAGGACCTCTTTATTTCTCTTTAAAATGCTCAAAGTTCTCTTAAAATTCTCTTTGTTGTTACAGTACATGATTCATGTCTTATGTACAAGACCTCCTTTCTAAGATTCATGCATGCACCATCAAAATCCTTTCAACAACATGAGAAAAATGCCTCTCAAAACATGAGAAAAGGCCAAAATTTACAAACTCCCCCTTCATAACCCTGCATCAAAAATTCCCCTACAAGCCTCAAAAATCTTGTTTCTTAGAGTTTTCAAGGCTCATATGAGGAATCCCAACTTCCCTCAAGATATGGCCTCTTTATGGGATCCAATCCGCCTTCAAATGGCCTGAAAATCCTCAAAAAACCACTTTCTGGTCATAATATCAGGCAATTAATTTAAAAAATACAAAAACAGGCTTAAAAACCCATATTTTCTAAAAAATACACAGTAAGCCCCCAAGAAAGGGCACGTGTCCCCTTTACCAGGTCACATGGGGCCACATGGCCAGGTTCCAGTGCTCCAAGTGCTATGCGTCAACCCCCTTAACTGTTAGCTCCTGGTTTTGGAGTGCCTTCCATGGGATCTAGGATAATCTGCCCTTGGGTGCGCCCAGAAGTAGCCCTTGAACGTGCTCCTATAATGAAACCATGTGTTGGGGCTTAGCCCTAGCCCCCTTCCACCCTCCTTTGGAAATTTGACCCCAAAACTATAGGAAAGTGGGTTTTTTTCATGGATTTGACTTTTGGCAGGTTGGTAATTGATCTTTTCCAAATACTTGGAGCTAGCCATGGGTTAGAGATTCGAATCCCATGGACCCCCAAATAATGTTTACATGCCAACCAGTAGTGAAGTGCCAAGTGGCTGCCCATGTCTGGGCCATGTGGCACTTATTCATTTGTCAGTTGACCATTGACTTTTTCCATAGAAGAATCTGATTGTTGTGCGATATTTTTCACATCCGGAGTCTGTTTTGAGGAAATGAATATATCTCCGGGATCAGTGCGACGAGTCAATCACGATGGAATTAGTTTCATACAATTCTGAGAAATTTGATTTTTGAGCATTTTCTAAGCCTGGGGAGCCTCCTAGATCATTGGTACATCCTTGCATTTGAATGACCATAGAATGAAAATCAGAATGCATGCCCTGCATGACTGAATATGAACATCTTGCAATATTTTTAGATAAAGGAAATAAACTTAACATTGTAGTTCAGGTGTGCATAATGATATATCCATTATTGAAAAAGGTTTCCTATGAGAGGAAACCATAATTATAAGCTA
The DNA here is from genome assembly GCA_009831015.1 of Picea engelmannii. NCBI lineage: Eukaryota > Viridiplantae > Streptophyta > Pinopsida > Pinales > Pinaceae > Picea > Picea engelmannii. Next base: position 324,110 of record ML779699.1, on the reverse strand, counting down.
ATAAATTAATGTAATTTTTGAGTCGAATGAGGTGATACAACCTCCCTCCCTCTCATTGAAAATTGTTGGGAATGTTGTGTATAAGAGGTTGGAGAAGGCTGATAACCATATGTTATTTCTTCTCCAACAAAGTGAAATGACAGCAGGACATTGGATCCTTAATTGAACGTTCAATGGTAGGATTACGGCCCATTGGTAAATGTGTTCAGGGAACCCAAGGAAATTGAGAAATTCATCCTGGAGACCAATGTACTGCATGAAAAAAAAATTGCCAGAACCTAACTGTTAGTACAAACAGATTAATTCCTGGTTGAGTTTTCAAGACTCAGTAGCCATCGATCTTTGAGCTAGATTAAATTTTATCCATCCTAAGATAGGATAATTAACCATCGAATTTTTTTCCTTTATAAACAAATTGTGATATTGTAACCATTGGATCGGTGGATGGTTTAGTGTCAACCATTGATTTGTTACGTAAATTGCAGGAAGGATTATGCTTTATTGATCGCGGTCAGATGGATTCAATCAGATCCTGGACCCCCAAAAGTTCCCCCCAACCTCACCTTATTGGCATGGGTCGATAGTGTGATGCCCAGTGGGTAGGATTCCCATGCAGGGTCCATTTATTTGTAACAACCCTAGTTAAATAGTTGCTTAAGGTTTATCAAGTATAGTTAACTAAATAATTAACTGTCCTAATGTGTATTAGTTAAATGATGATTATTTATTAATAATATTAATTAATTAATTAATTAATTATTGTTTAATATATGTTGATTAATTAATTAATTAAGACATTTAATGTTTGGATAACAAATTAAAGGCTTAATAAATTTTAATTTATTATTAGAAAACTTTACGTATGAAGGGAAAGGGCATTGAATGGAGGGATAAGGTATTGAATGGAGGGATAAGGTATTAAATGGAGGGATGAGTTGGGTGGCATTAAATGAAGGTAGGAGGCGATGAATGGGAGGAGGATATGAGGGGGCAGAGGCATTCAGGAGAGGGAGTTTTTGGGAAATTTTGGAAGAGGAAGCATTTTTTAGATTAGAGACTGTATTTCCTGGATTTGGTATTTTTCTGGTTTGGAGTTTGGGTGGAATGTTACAGAGGTGCACAAGGTTGTTGGGAGTTTTGGGCTCGGGGGCTAGGAATCTTGGAGCTAGGGAGCCGAATAGGCTCTATTCCTAGCTGGCAGGGAGGAAGGCATGATGTCATTTGTGATGTGTAAAAATGTAGGAAGATAATGTGGTCAAGGATGCCACATGGAGAATATTGATTAACCCATGAGAATTAAGTGTGGAGCCAATATGGGTCTTAAACCTTCATATTGAGTCCTTTAAGAAATATTCATTCGATTGAGGAACTAGACATATCTAGGCCATAGATCTGGGTCAAGGGAGATCAATCAGACCCCAGAACCTGGGAATTTTTAGTCATATGAGGATTGAGAAGAGCCAATGGCCGATTTCCAAGACCATCGGATGACGAAACATCTACCGATGAAATACCTCAGTCATAGATATCGCAGGGTAATATCCTCGATATTATTCTAGTGAATAGTATCATAATCAGTTAGATTAGATTAAATAATTACATCATAATATCAGGAATTAGGGAATTATTGAAGTGGGAAAATTTATGAGGTCGTATGTCTAGTGGAAAATTGTCACTCAGTGACTGACCCATGTGTTGTAATGTGGTAGGGCCACATGGCCCCAACTGGAAATGCCACATGTCACCATGATTTGTCATATTTGGATAGGTATCTAGGCAGAGAATCGATGGCACATGGAAGTTTGTACAAGCACCATGTTTATTTCCAATTCATACTATGTCGTGACGTGTCATGTGGTGAGCATACCACATAATTTGTATGTGTTTATTATGGGCCCAAGTGGAAGTGGAGGCCTACAATTGGATCCCTTAAATATTAATTTTTGGATCTATAGACTGAGATATCTCATCCATAGATCATGTGGGTAATTCCCAAGAGAGAATTTGACCCCGTGGAAATGGAGATGACACTTGGAATCTCCTAAGTTGTGGAGGAATTAATAAGGATCCACAGAGGGATAATATTTTTGGATGGGAAACTTTAACTATGATCATTAGATCTACCTATTGGATAGTTGGTTGTCATTGATTTCAACCTTTGGAGAATTATGGAAGCCCTAGAGGTATGGTTGATATTGATGGTGAGTCAATTTTCATTGATGGGGTGGTTGATGTCATTAAATGTGTTGGGTGAATTTGGTGAAGTCTACATGAAGCCTCATAGGTGTGGTCATGGGACTCAAATTTGGTTGAGGAAAATGGACATGAAGGACAATTTAAATGCAGGTAAGACACTCATATATGGATAGTCCTTGTCAAGCCATTTCTAGTGATAAGTGGTATTCCATGTGATTCTTCATGGTTGAGGATTTATGAGGTCATGAATTTGGAAGCCCCAAATTTTGGTTAAGAATCCCCTAGTTAGTTATAATATGGGTTAAGAAACTACTAATTGGTGTCAAGCCATTAATGAAAGGGTAAATTGGTTCTAAAAATAAAGTTCAAGAATCCCTAACGTTAAGGAAAGAGGTTACCTAGAAAAAGTATATGTACACCCCAAGAAGTCACTCATAAGTACATTCACATGCACATTCTATTGAATATCTTCTATGTGATTAAGTGATTCTTATATGAGATAACCAAGGAGATATAAGGAGAATTTCAGAGGGAGTATGAAGTAAATAAGGGTGAAATTCCAAGGGAGGTAGAAGTCTTGTGATGATGTGTTCTAAGATTGATTTACATGGTATGTTGCATAGTTGATGTTTGGTATGGTACAGGTTGATGGTTTTTTACATGATTTGGTACATGGTTGAGAAACAGATCCTGTCATGATATGTTGGTGATCTGGGTACATGCTTGGTAGAGGCACTTGTTGGTGATGTTGGACATCTATTTGAGAGGTGTCCCTAGTATATGATCTATGTGAGAGGATCTGTTTGAGTTTCAGTGAAAATGACAGGTTGGACAAGTTGATCAATGACAGGTTGGATATAGTGACAGGTTGATAGTGGTAGTAATAGTGACAATGGGGGTGACAGTGAAAATGGAAGTAATTGTGGTAGTGACAATTTGTCTACACTTATATTTCAAGGAAGCAGGACGGGGAAAGGAAAGGGGGTTGTAGCCTCCTTCCGATTGGATCCGAAGAATTAGGGAGTTGTAGCTTCCTTCAAGTTGGATCTTGAGAATAAGGGGGTTGTAGCCTCATTTTGGGTGGAGCCAGATAATTCAGGGAGTTGTAGCTTCCTTCAAGTTAGAGCTTGTAAATAGGGGGTCGTAGCCTCCTTCCAGCCACAGTTGGAGAATTGGGAATTTGGTGCTTCCAATGAATGCATTCTTTGATATATAGGAATCAATTTTGTGGTTTTTTCCCATTTAGGTTTCCACGTAAATTTTGGTGTACTGTGTACCTGATTTGATGTTGTTGATGTGATGTTGCTTATGTTTATATTTTCAAGATACACTGATGTTATATTAATGATATATTGTTGATTAAGTTGAATTTTATATATTGTGATTAAAATTGATAAAAGTGCTCATACTTATTCACCCCCCCTCTCTCAGTATTCCAATAATTGGTATCAGAGCAGGTTCCTTCAAGAAATAATTTAACCATTGGAAGGTAGATCATGGAGATCAATAATAGTGAATACAGAGATAATGGAATACAATGGTTTTATGGTCATATTGGTTAGAACTATGATATGTGGAATATCATAAGGAAAACATTTTTATAGGCACATGTATATACTGCTACTAATAAAACGAAGACTACAGCCAAGAAGGAATTGAAAATAACAACAAAATAGAAATGGATTTCATCTTGGAAGGATTACCTGATTCAGTAAAAGAGAAAGTGGGAAAATGTTTATCAACTAAAGAAATTTGGGATAAGCTACATGATACCTATTTTGAGGAATTTCCCATCACAGAGCTAGAGAGTGATAAATAAGATGCAGGTACAGAACAAGAAAGATGCTTGTCATGTCAAGCATATTCATAAGAATAAGATTTTGAAGAAGGTATAGTAGATCTTGAAGAAGAATTAATCAGTTCTTTAGATGAATTGACAAAATGAAGGAAGAAGATAAAGTCTCTTGAGGAATAATTAGTCAAGAATAATTCTAAAGAAAGTTCTGATTATTCACCCAAACGCTAAAAAATTAGAGATTATTCACCCCCATAATTATTCACCCCCACCTGCATAATTATTCACCCAGGCGCTCTCAAAGTTCTAATTATTCACCTGCATAATTATTCACCCAAACACTCTCAAAATTCCTTGGTACCAAAACACTTGAATCCCATGACTAAATCTAGTAATGTTTTGTTCTCAATAACAGTTGCCCAAAAGGAAAATTAATGAATTTAATCCTTTGAGAGACTCAATATGAGTTCTAATCTATATCACTCCCATTAACAATATGCTATATTTATAAACATTAATTTGGTATTAAGGAGATCAATTAAAATGATAGGGACTAGGGTCTTTCGCATTCAGGATATGACAAGAAGGGTGTAGGGCATATGATTAATCAGATCTGCATGCGAACTCAACAGGCTCAAATATTTTCAAACATAGAAAGGATTACATAGCTATTAGAGAGATGCATGCTCATTCTTGTACAACCTGAGTGGGCCTAATGGTTAAGAACATGTGCTTCCTCCTAAGAGGTCACAAGTTCAAATATATAGGGGAGTAGGGTATGTATAACTCTGTATACTTTACAAGTCAAATTGTTGGGCGAAGGAGGTCTGATGCAGGAGCATCGCCAACTCATCAAGCGAGCCAACACATCAAGCGGAGATCAGCTAGATAAACAAACCCAAATTTTTGAAGTGCTTTGGGATTGTAGCGCAAGTCATTTAATGAAGCCATTTATGAAGGTGCATTGTATATTGTATTGGAACTTGAGCCTTTAAGCTCTCTTCCTTTGGTAGATAGGAGGCATTTAATCTAGTTAATGCTGGTAGATAGGATTTTTAAGTCTAGATTTGATAGTTTAGAGTTCGAGAGGGAAAACGGATATAGACACCCTCATTGTGCATTGTATTATTATCAACCCAGGAGAAGAGAAGAGAAAGCAGAGAATATTGTATGAAGAACACCCATGCACAGGCATTTGAATTAATAGAATGAAGTTTTGATTCAAGCTCATGGTTTGTGTTGTTTTCTCTGTGTATAGATGTTATGCTCATGAATGGTTTCTTTCTTGTTATGAATTTTCTTTGTATATGTTGTGCATGTGATTTCATGTTTCAAACTGAAGTCTGAAAGGGAGAGAGAATGAGGTTCAATTGTTTCTCTATCTGAGCCAGGAGATTCCTGCAAGGTGTGCAGTTGATGTCATCCACAAGGAGTGCGTTGATGAAGGCTCATTAGTTTAACTCTTGTTCTCATTCACCCAGAAGTGGAAGTGGGTTGTTGAAGCCATGAAAGGAGAGCGCAGGCTGAAGAAGAAGAAGTCTCAGTTGTGAAGCTAAGAAGGAAAAAATTGAAGATTGCTGCTGCAGGAGTGCGCAGAGTTGAAGGGATTCAACACTTGGGAGTTGTTGAATGATTTCCGTGAGGAGCGCGTGCAAGTCCCTCTAGAAGAATCAGAGTGGAAAAAGATCAGGAGGAATAGACCTTTGAACTCCCTGAAGGCTAAGTGCAGGGAAGTTGCCATTGGAAGTTGGAGGAAAGCGTCGCAGGTTGGCGAGCGAGAAACCGAGTCTCGTGGAGAGACACTTCTTTATTTCACAGAATCCTCAAGAGGAGAATAGACGGACGAAATATTTGGAAGAGATTTCATGAAGTTTCGAGAGCCGTTGGATATCCCAGAGGTGTAAGGTAGTTACAGCGCAGGCATGGAGAGGATTCAAAGCTCGGGAGGGGAAACACCATTGATCCAAGTCGGTCAGAGCCGTTGGACTGTTCATGAGATCGTCTATCGGGACCTCGTGAGGAAAGTGTCCTAAGTTTGGTAAGGAGAGTCGCGAGATTCTGAGAAGTGATATCTCGACTACTCCTAGGATAGTGTGGATCCACAGGAGTTGGCAAGTGGACAGGTGGCACCTCGCATCTCAGGAACTCGTAAGTGGAAGGGTTGAGAAATTGGTGTTAAAAGTCATGAGGCGCAAGGACACGAAGCAGTGAAGTGGCGAGAGGCTAGGAGACGTCCATTTGAGGGGGACAGGTGGAGGAGATCGAGAGATATCGCAAACTCGGGAGTTCGTAGGGTGAACGACCAAGTATTGGGTATTCAAAGTCACGAGGACGTGAGAAGAGAGAAGGTAATAACCGTTGGATCCAGATCGCGGGAGGACCGTTGGATCCGCACGTGGGATCGTGCATCGGAGCCTCGCGAGAAAAGTCTCGAGAACTTGGCCACGGAAATCGCGAAGTCACAAGGGTGTGAGGTCACGAGTTTCGGCATCTCAGACATCGGGAGTCGACGTAGAATTTATTCGACCTCGTGAGAAGCGAAGTCGCGAGGGAGCGAGATCACAAGTTTCGGCTTCTCGGGTATCGAGAGTAGACGTGGAAGTTATTCAACCTCGCGAGTAGAGAAGTTGCGAGTGGTGAGACCATGATAGCGCGGAAATCCTGATATAAGTGACGAGTGTGGACGGGTCAAGTCACACGTGTGCATCAGAGTTTCGGTGCCTCGGAGATCGGAGGTTGGAGAACCAAAAGTTTGGTATCGTGAGTAGCGAGGTCGCGAGTAGAGAAATCCCTCAGGGAAAATTCAGCGAGTTGACGGACCATCGGGTCTTGGGGATCTGAGGGCCTAGTGTCCAACCTTTGAACTCACAAAGTCGCGAGTTCTAATCCTCTGAGAAGTTAAGGAAGGGGATCGCGCGACGAAGAGAAACTGTGGGTAGGAAGATTCCCGATAGGGAATTAGGAGAACCTTTGAGTTCTTCAGGCCGAGAAGAGAGGAAGGTCCTATGTGAGTGGACGTGCCCATGAGGGTGTGCTCTACGTCAGAGTGGTATCAGAGAGAGAAAATTTCTCTATTTTCTGTAGCAGGGAAAAGAAGAGAAAATTTCACCATGCCTCTGAGGAGAGAAAGACAATCACCCGATCCAGAGGATAGGGGAAACCAGAGAGGAAAAGGGAGACAAGCACAGAATCCAAAGATGGAGAGGCAGATACGTGATCTCCGAGCGAGACTAGAAGATATGGAAACAGCGCAGAGACGCACAGCCAGTGCTGGAGATCTGAGCGACTCCGAAGGTGAAGTTGAAGCTTAACAACAAGGAGAAGTTGCAGCTGAAGATGCAGCCAATGAGCCATTAATTAAAGCTATCGCCCGGATGAGTTCGAAAACAAAGATGGACATTCCTGGTTATGAAGGAAATCTGGATGCAGAAGAGCTATTGGATTGTATTCGAGCTCTTGACACATACTTTGATTATGAGGACATCGAAGAGGATAAGAAGGTTAGGCATGTTGTCACAAAATTGAAGGGACATGCATCATTATGGTGGGACGAGCTACAAGCTGACAGACGCTGCAAAGGCAAGCAAAAGATTAAAAGATAGGATAGAATGATTGCGAATTTGAAGGCAAAGTTCATCCCAAGGGATTATCAAATCACACTGTTCAGGAGAATGCAGAACCAGAGACAGAAGCTGATGATAGTGAAGGAGTATACCAAGGAATTCTACAAGCTAAATATCAGAGCAGGTCATCGAGAGAGCGATGATGAAAAAGTTTCCAGGTATATGAATGGCTTGAGATACAATATTCAGGAAGATATGAGTATGACAACCATCAGAATGGTGGAGGATGCGTATCAGATGGCATTGAAAGCTAAAGAAAATATGATCCGTAAGCCAGGACAGTGAGGTCGAGGTAGGAGCCAACCAAAAGGTAAGTCGGTTGCTCAAGATAGGTTCCATAAATCTAAGGATGACTGGAAAAATCCTCAGACTAGAACAGAAAGAGGTGGAAGTTCACAGAGAGGTCAGCACGCTGAACAACGAAGGCAACATACAAAACAGGGTGGAGGATACGCTGATAATAACACATTTCCTCGTACCAGAGGTAGAGGAAGAGGCAGAGGTGTAGTCATCACATGCTTCACGTGTGGAAAGAATGGACACAAGGCAGTTGACTGTCCAGATAGGAAGAAGGATGGAGGAGAAGCTCACATCGCCGAGGCACAGAGGCGAGATGCTGAAGTAGAAGATGCAGAAGACGGAAGGTCATTGATGATGCGTAAAGTTCTCTTAACACCCGAGAAGGAGGTAGAGGACACAACTCAAAGAAACAGACTTTTCAGAACCACATGCAAGACCAAAGATAGGAAGTTCAAGGTTATCATGGATAGCAGAAGCACAGATAATCTCGTTTCAACCGAGATGGTGGAGAAACTAGAGTTGGAGACAACTGATCACTCGAGCCCATACAAAGTTTCATGGCTACAGAAGGGAAATCAGGTAAATGTCACAAAACAGTTCTTAGTTGACATCAAGATAGGAGGATATAGTGATAAAATACTCTATGATGTTATTCCTATGGATGTATGTCATTTATTGCTAGGCATACCATGGAAATATGATAGGAGCGTAGTTCATGATGGGAAGATGAATACGTATACTTTAGAGAAGAATGGAAGAGCACATATGCTACTTCCAATTAAAGATAAAGAAGTAAAACTAGAACCGAGAAATACTATACTTCTCATGAGTGGGAAGGAACTTCTGGCGAAAGTAAAGAAGAAGGAAGATCCACAATTCTTTGTGGTCAGGAAACCAAGAATTGTTTTGACTAGCACAAGAGTGGATGATTTTCCGGAAGAGATTTAGGGATTGTTGGAAGAGTTTGCTGACATAGTGGTATACGAATTACCTCATTTGTTGCCACCGATGAGGAGTGTGAGTCATCATATAGACCTCATACCAGGAGCCAGTTTGCCGAACAAAGATGTGTACAGGTTAACGCCGCAGGAAAATGAAGAGGTTAAAAGGCAGGTCCAGGAGTTGCTGGACAAAGGTTTGGTCAGGGAAAGCTTGACTCCATGTGTTGTCCCAACAGTACTCAGTCTGAAGAAAGACGGAGGCTGGAGAATGTGCACCGATTCCATATCCATTAACAAGATAACCATCAAGTACAGGTTTCCATTGCCACGGATGGATGACTTGATGGATTGTTTAAGTGGAGCCAAATTTTTCTCAAAGGTTGATTTGAAAAGAGGATACCATCAGATTCGCATGAGGCAAGGCGATGAGTGGAAGACAACCTTCAAAACCAACGAAGGATTGTATGAATGGCTATTCATGTCGTTTGGATTGATGAATGCACCGAGTACCTTCATGAGGTTGATGAATGAAATGCTGAAGGAATTCATTCGTAAGTTTGTCATTGTTTATCTGGATGACATATTGATTTTCAACAAAACGAAAGAAGAACATCTGAAGCATTTAGCTGCAGTAATGAAGAAGCTACAGCAGGAGAAGTTGTTGATCAACATGAGGAAATCTTCATTTATGAAGACATAACTCATTTACTTGGGGTTTTTCATATCAACAAATGAATTGAAGATGGATCCAAGTAAAGTGGAGGTAATTAAAAATTGGCCATCACCGAGAAATATTTTCGAGGTGAGAAGTTTTCATGGACCGGCTAGTTTCTACCGAAAATTCATTAGGAATTTTAGTGGGATTAGCGCAACAATGATGGATAATGTCAAGAAAAGACATAAATATTTTCATTGGACTGAAGAGGCAGAGAAGAGTTTCAATCTGTTGAAGCGGAAGATCACATAACAACCGGTTTTGGTGTTGCCGGATTTTATGAAAGTGTTCCAGGTGAAATGTGATGCAAGTGGATTTTCCATAGGAGCAGTCTTGAGCTAGGAGGACAGACCAATTGCATATTTTAGTGAGAATATGGATGAGGCAAAAGTAAATTACTCCACGTATGAAAAAGAGTTTTATGCTATCATACATGCATTAAAGAAATGGAGGCATTACTTGATCCCGAAAGAATTTGTTTTGTATAGTGATAATCATGCATTGCAGTTTGTGACTCAACAAGAGAAGTTGAATCAGAAACATGCTAAATGGGTAGAGTATATGCAGAACTTTACATTTGTGATTAAACACATTCCAGGTACTTCTAACAAAGTGGTTGATGCTTTGAGCAGGAAGTGTTTGTTGTTGCAGGAGTTCCAAATCAAAACATTGGGTTTTGAAAATCTTAGAGACATGTATGCAGGTGATGCAGATTTTGCAGAGGCATATGAAGAAGCTGAGAATCCAGTTCTCAGAGACAGAATCCCATGGATAGATTATATGATCCAGGAATGATTGTTGTTCAGAGGCAATCAACTGTGTATTCCGAATTTCTCCATGAGGGAGAATCTGCTAAAAGAAAAGCACAGTGGTGGATTAGCAGGGCATTTTGGCCACGAAAAGACACTCGCAAAGCTGAGTGAAGCATACTTTTGGTCAGGGATGCGGTCAGAATTCAAGAATTTTTTCGACAGATGTAGAATTTTCCAGCATTCAAAGGGTAGGAAACAGAATGCGGGATTCTATCAACCATTGCCCATACCTGAGAAGTCGTGGGATGAAATCAGCATGGATTTTGTATTGGGATTGCCTAGGACACAAAGAGGACACGATTCGATCTTTGTGGTGGTGGATAGGTTTTCCAAAATGGCACATTTTATCCCATGTCATAATACCAGCGATGCGACTCATATCGCAAATTTGTTCTTCAAGGAGGTCGTTAGACTTCACGGGTTACCCAGAAGCATAGTTTCAGACAGGGACACAAAGTTCATTGGACATTTCTGGAGGACACTCTTGAAGAAGATGGGGACTAACTTGATGTTTAGTTCTACCTACCATCCTCAGATGGATGGGAAAACAGAGGTGGTAAATAGAAGTCTGGGAGACTTATTAAGAAGCTTGGTGACCGAGCACCACATCAGTTGGGACAATGTGTTGCCACAGGCAGAGTTTGCGTACAACGATTCAGTGAACATAAGCACAGGGAAAAGTCCATTTGAGATTGTATACGGCAGGTAGCCAAGAGGAGTATCTGAATTGAGGGATTAAGAGAAGATAATGACTAAGAGTGCAAGTGCTGAAGAATTCACAGAGGCGATGGAAGAAATTCATAGCAGGGTGAAGGAGTGATTGCTGGAGTCAAACCAGGAATATAAGTGCAGAGCGGATCAACATCGGAGACAAATTCAATTCGAGGTTGGTGATCTAGTTCTGGCACACCTGAGGAAGGAAAGGTTCCCAAGAGGAACATACAATAAGCTAAAAATGAAGAAAATTGGGCCATGCAGAGTCCTAAAGAAATTGGGAGAAAACGCTTATGAGATTGAGTTGCTGGATGAGATCGGAATATCTCTGACGTTCAATGTCTCAGACTTATATCCATATAAGGCTGAAGAAGCAGGAGCTGGAAGTGATGAACAGCCAGAAATCCAGTGGAAAAAGAAGATGTCGATTGCAGAAAATCCACAGATGGAATGTATACTTGACAAGAGAGTGAGAAAAAAGACCAGGTGGAAACAATACTTCGAGTATCTGGTCAAATGGAAAAACCATCCAGTGGAAGATGCTAGCTGGGAGACTGAAGCAGTGATACAAAAGCATGGATAGACCGTGCAGGAGCTCATGGACAGAAGCCCATGAAAGTTTTCAAGCCGAGGAGTATGATGCAGGAGCATCGCCAACTCATCAAGCAGAGATCAGCTGGATAAACAAACCCAAATTTTTGAAGTGCTTTGGGATTGTAGCGTAAGTCTTTTAATAATGACATTTATGAAGGAACATTGTATATTGTATTGGACCTTGAGCCTTTAAGCTCTCGTCCTTTGGTAGATAGGAGGCATTTAATCTAGTTAATGCTGGTAGATAGGATTTTTAAGTCTAGATTTGATAGTTTAGAGTTCGAGAGGGAAAACGGATATAGA
>ML779699.1:274898-293615 GCA_009831015.1 Picea engelmannii | reverse complement strand
CCTAGTCTCCTATATATACCAAGGAGACATTTTCATTTTGAATCATCTTGTACTTGAACATTTAAGTGGGGTAAAAGGAGGTTTCCCCCTCGAAGAGGCTTATTATCTGAAATTATCTCTTTTTCAAGGCGTTGCATACTTTTTCTGAGGATTTTCTATGCTATATTGATATTTGGTTCTTAACATCAAGTCATGGTGGTAGTACATGTAGGTTATGATAGGGATGTTGCCACACCTCTCCCTCATCCATATGATATCTGTGTATGACTCCTTTACTCCATATGTGATTCGGATTATCAAGCGTCACCATGCTTGCATCCACTAAAAAAGATAATATTAATAACTCATATACATGAAATCCATAACTGAAATCATCATCATAACACATGCATAATAAAAACAAGTACTCATAATCAAAGTCAATAGTACACTCCCTGACTCAATCCGAAGTCCATGGAAGTATTTCTATGTCATCATCATCCTCATCATATCATGTTCCTGAACATTAAGGAAACCTCAACATAATACATGTCAATGCTATACATAATATTAATAACATATAAAAAATTCAATATTAAATCCTAGCATAATTTCATAAACCAAATCAGGTAATCATAATGTACCATGTTTAATCGAATCACTTGCACGAAATTGTCCTCAAAGAATATTCAATGTTATGAAATGTAGTCAGTGGAAATATGGATGTTACATACAACCCCTCTTGTTTTAAACTTCATCCCGAAGTTTGTACAATCTAACAATGCACATAAATATAGCTACTATATATCTTGTTTTGAAAGTTTTCATGTTGATATATTCTTCCTTTATCCTCACTTGATGATAACCGTCCCACAAGTCAATCTTGGAAAATATTCTTTCACCTTTCAAATAATAGAATAGATCATCAATCCTTGGAAATGTTATTTTTTCTTTATGGTGGCCTTATTTAATTGTGTGAAATCAATACACATCCTTACGGTTCTATATTTCTTCTTCACAAAAATCACTAGGGATCCCTATTGGAGTTACTTCACACACACCTAGGATTTATTTTTCCTAAGGTTTTTCCTATGTTTATTAGTCTTTATCCAATCTCCTAAAGTTTAGGGAGAATATTCCTCTAGGAGAATATTGTCTTCAGTTTTCACTTCAGTTTGACTAGTTGAGTGGAGTCTATATGCTGCATTGGTTTTGTCACCATGCAACATTGGGATTATCACCAGTTAATGCACATTAGCATTGGTATCATCACTAGACTAGCAAATTACCCATGATTCCCTGATCTCCTCCTCACTTCACTCAGTTTCAATCAGTTAATTGAGGACTGGTAGACTAGTTAACTCAGCTAGGTGGCAGTTCACTCCCATAAATACCTGAGAGACTAGACTAGGTGGCAGTTCACTCATGTAATTGCTAGTGTGTGTGTCCAAATCACTCTATACCACCACTATGGTGCATTGGATTCACCTCCAGTGTGCATTGGTTGAGTTATACAGAGTATATCATGTATAAATTATTTATTATTCATTACGGTTAATGAGAATTATTCCATTCTTTCTCTCTTGCTTATTGTTTTTCAATTTCTCTCTGCAAATGTGTGTGGTATTTTATATATAGATATATTATGTGCAGTTTCAACACATTTACATGGTATCAGAGTTGACCGACTACTAAGAAAAGATACACCATATTATTTTTGCAGGTACCAAAGATTGAGGACAACAGAAAAATGGAATTCCCAAAAGAGTTCATTCTTGCACCTTACAACTTATTTTCATGGAAGGAGAATATGGTCATGCATCTTCGAATAAGAGGATTGTACAGGTTAACCATCAATACAGAGACAAAACTGATATTAGCCATAGAAAAATCCAAGTATCTAAATCGAATGGATGAAGCATTCAGAACAATTTGTAGTCTCATCTCTCTCGATCTCCTTTTTCACATATCTTCCTATAAAACCCCCAATGAATATTGTACCACCTTGGAAGGGATCTTTTTAAAACAATATGAGATGATGGGACACATGCTTGAGGCATAATTTCTCACATTGGATCCAAAAATATTCGATAATCTCCAAGATTTATTTACAAAATACAAGGATATATTGTTGCAGCTCAAAGATTGAGGGGTTGATAAATCTAAGGAGGAGAAACAAATGGTTCTCACCATTTTCTCAAAACTTGGTCCTAAATTATTCATGTTTGTATCCACATTTAATTCAGTCAAATTCACCTCTGGAGCCACCTAGGAGATGCCTTCTATTGAGGAATTTATCAAATCCTTGATATAAGAGAAAACCAAGATCATCAACATGGGAAAAATCAAAGGCCTAATGATGCATGCACTTACTGTGCAAGATGGAAGCCATCAATATCACAAATCTAAATATAAATACAAAAGGAAAACTCATGCAAATCTGAAGAAGGAAGGGTACTCAAAACCCTTCACCGATGCCTCTAGATCCAAAGGATGAAAGGGAAGAAAAGGGGAGAAATGCATATACTGCCATAAAGGATTCCATCCATAATCCTCATGCATGTAGAAACAAATAACCTTGGAGATATCATCCATGAGGGTGCCAAGAAGAAGAAGCCAGAAGATCAGAATCCCAAGAAAGGAAATTCTAGCCATGCCTTGATTTCCATCAACTCCTCTACTGATGCTTGGATCGTAGATTTAGAAGAATCACATCGCATGGATGCCACAAAAGAAGACTATTATTCATTGGATGCATGCAAAGGTCCCCCTATTCTAATGGGGGAGAAATCTCCAGTCGAGGTCACCTACAAAGGAAGGATTGAACTCACCAACGAAAGCTTCAAGAGTGTGTTGCATGTTCCCAAACATTCCATCAATATTCTCTTTGTGTATCAGATGAAGAATTTTGGAACTAGAAATAAATTCATATTCATACCTAATGAAATGGACATCTATGACATGCAAACCAATTCCAGGGTTGCTACCGGTGAGGTAAATATTCAATCTAGATTGTATACATTTTCTAAATTTATTGAACCAGATTCTTCTTTACTGCTTACCCATGTTGATGAAAGAAATAGGATATGGCACGAAAGGTTCAGGCATTTGAATTTTAGATATATGAAAAAAATTAGCAAGAAAATATTGGTTTATGGTCTACTAGATATCCATTTCTCCAAAGGAATCTGGGAGGGATGTGTTCTTGGAAAACACGCCCAAGAGAAATTCGACAAAGGAAAGACTCAGAGAGATTCCTCTCCTTTAGATCTGATCTATAGTGACCTCATGGGCCCTTTTCCACATCCATCAATAAAAAAAGTGAGGTTTTTTCTCATTTTTGTTGATGATTTCTCATGTTTCACATGGATTTACTTTCTTAGGAAAAAATCAGAGATTTTTGAACATCTCAAATATTTCAAAGCCCTGGTTGAGACACAGTCAGGAAAGAAAATCAAAATCCTCCGAATTGATAAAAAGGGAGAGTATGTCAATCATGAGATTCAAAATATTTCTCATGAGGTAAATATTTAGTTGCATCACACAGTTCCCTATACTCCGTAGCAAAAGGAAGTTGCTGAGCGGAAAAACAAATCTCTAAAAGAGATGGAATCTTACATGCTACATGCAAAGTTACTACCACAGAGACTATGGGAAGAATCACTTAATTGTACAACCTACATCCAAAATATATCTCGCCATAGATCTGTCAAGGCCAAGACCCGATACGAGGCTTGGAGAAGCCTCAAACCGGAAGTGACCCACTTTTGTATTTTCAGTTCACGTGCATGGGCCCAAATTCCCTCTGAACATAGGAATGCACTTGATCCACAGATCACAGAGTGTATCCTTGTTGGATACCCCAATGGTGTGAAAGGATATGAGTTATTGATCGTTTCTCAGACTGACTCATCATTGAGCAAAGTTTCCAATTCGAGGAAAGTGTCTCGCATGTACCTCAATAGTCGCATGTAGACACCTTCATTCTTCCACCCGTTTGATATGATGAGCATGTACATGTCGACTCTTATTTAGACAAGAGTTTTGATTCATAGGATTCATATGATCCATATACAAATTTAGTACAGTCTAACACAGAGTCATTGCATCCACATGCAGATGCAGAGCCAAAGAAGAGGCCCAAGTGGGCCCAGTCTACTCTTTAGGATGTAGGGGATCTTGTTGGTGATCTAGCCGATACTAGGAGGAATCGATTTTATTTTGAGGAGCCTCATATTTCACTCACTGCCACTAAACCATTTCCCTCAAGGCATATTTTCTTGGTTCAGTATTCAGATCCACAGTCTTTTGGCGAGGCTATTGGAAATCCATTTTGGGAATATGCCATGCAAGAGGAGTAAAACTCCCTCCTTGAGATGCAAACTTGGGATCTAGTTCCCATTCCTTCTGGAAGAAAACTTGTCAGGTGCAGATGGGTTTACAAGACTAAGAGTGTAGCGAATGGACATATTAGCAGATACAAAGATAGGATTGTTGCTAAATTCTTTCAGTAGGTGCATGTAATTGACTATGATGAGACATTCTCTCTAGTAGAGAAGATGGATTCCATACCTTTGGAACTTTCCATTGTGGTAGCCAAGGGATGGGAAGTCCATCATATGGATTTGAAGAATTCATTTCTTCATGGTGATCTGTCTGAGGATATATATGGAATAGCCCTAGGGATTTATGCAAGATTCCTCTTTGGTCTGTCAATTGAAGAAATCTCTTTATGGCCTCAAGCAGGTTCTGAGGTCATGGTATGACAAGATGGACTCCTACCTGTTGTCAAATAAATTTGTGCATTGTAAATCAAACTCAAATGTATACATGCTCTGAATGGTTGATTCACTTCTACTCTTAGTTTTGTATGTTGATTATTTGTTGATCATCGGTTGATCGACTTCAGCGATTGTTGCAGTCAAGAGGATTCTACATGATAAGTTTTTTATGATGGACATGGGTCCACTACACTTCTTCCTTGGACTCGATATCAGTTAGGATGCATCGGGAATCAAATTGTCTCACGCCAAGTATGATTGAGATCTCCTTGAGAGATTTCTCATGACATACGACAAGTCTTCTCCAACTCCTTTCCTATCAGGACTCAAACTTGAGGATGGAAGGGACACTCCAATGGTTGACAACACACTGTATATATGGCTAGTGGGGAGCTTATTGTATCTCACACACTCTAGAACATACCTCTCCTATGCAGTTGGCATAGTTTCCAGGATCATACAAGAGTCACATGAGCTACATTGGAAGGATGAAAAGTGTATCCTTTGATATGTATAGGGAACCATCACGTTTGGGATTTATTATGCATCAGACTCTACATTAGATCTCATTGGGTTCACTGATTCTAATTGGGATAGCGATAGCATTGATCACAAGTCCACATCTGGTTACTCACTCAGTCCTAGTTTCAGGCCTATATGTTGGTCAAGAAAGAAGTATGATGTTATTTATCTTCTTCAGTTGAGGCATAGTACAAAGGGGTAGTTAACATAACCATTCAGGCTATGTGGCTACAAAATTTTCTCACTGAGTTGGGCATTTAGTTTCATCGGTCGATTTTCATCTAGTGTGACAACTAGAGCACTTTGAATTTCTACAGAGAACCAATTCATAAGAAGTGGATGAAGCATATCGATATCCACATGTACTACATTTGGGACTTAGTGCACGAGGTGATAATTGAACTACAATTATGTCCTTTAGTAGAACAGACGAAAACAATCTTCATCAAGACCTTCACTGAGCAAAAGTTCCATTCTCTGGGAAGTCATCTTGGAGTGAAGGATATAGTTTCCTAGCAACTGTAGTTCTTCTTTTTACATACATTGTACCTTGAGGGGGGGAGTTCCCATGAGGTTTTCCCTCTTTCCTCACTTTATTTAAGTGTATCTTTTGTATTTGGGTACCTAACATGGCCTCATTGTCATGACCCATTCTTTATTTTCACCATAATGATGTTTAGGGGGGGTGTTGGAGTTACTTCACACACACCTAGGATTTATTTTTCCTAATGTTTTTCCTATGTTTATTAGTCTTTATTTAGTCTCCTAAATTTTAGGGAGAATATTCCTCTAGGAAAATATTCTCTTCAGTTTTCACTTTAGTTTGACTAATTGAGTGGAGTATAGATGTTGCATTGGTTTTATCACCATGCAACATTGGGATCATAACCAATTAATGTGCATTAGCCTTGGTATAATCAATAGACTAGTGCATTACCCATGATTCCATGATATCCTCCTCACTTCACTCTGTTTCAATTAGTTAATTGAAGAGTGGTAGACTAGTTAACTCAACTAGGTGGCAGTTCACTCCTGTAACTTCCCGAGAGACTAGACTAGGTGAAAGTTCACTCCCATAACTATTGGTTTGTGTCCAGATCACTCTAGACCACCACTATGGTGCATTGACTTCACCTCCAGTGTGAATTGGTTGAGTTATACAAAGTATATCATGTGTAAATTATTCATTATTCATTACAATTAATGAGAATTCTTCCATTCTTTCTCTCTTGCTTCTTCTTTCTCAATTTCTCTTTGCAAATGTGTGTGGTACTTTTTAGCTAGATATATTATGTGCATGTTCAACACATTTACACTCCCCAAGGTGACACACTTGGGAATATATACCCCTTATTTAATAGTTCTTCAAGATGCATCCACAACTCTTTCAATTATCATATGCCCATTCTATAAGGTGTCTTAGAAACCAAAATGACTCCTGGCACCAAATAAATAGAGAAATAAATGTCTCTCTTTGGTGGACGTCCTGGGATTTCACTAAAAACATATTCAAAATCCCTCAATATTGGATGGCCTTAAATGCTTGGCATTTTATCTCTAGTTTCCTATTCTATATGGGATGCAAAAATATGACATCCCTTCCTGAAATTGTTTTTCATCTGCATGGATGAAATTTATCTAACAACTACAACCCTTGGGATGCCTTCAACCTTTCCTTGTTGTCCTTCTTCATCAAGAAAAGTAATTTCTTTTTTGTAAAATTTTAGGAGAACATGGTATTTTTCCAACCAATCCATGCCAATTAAGAAGTCATATGAACCCAATGGTATGTTGTTCACATCTACATTTTTACTGAGTCCATTCATGTCTATTGGAAATATTTGACTAGTTGTTTTATTTTCCTCTTAGCCCCTATGGTTAACTAAACTAACCAATATTTCTTATCGTTACTCTTTTGTAAGTGAAATCTTTCAACAATATTAGAATTTATGTGATGATGGCTAGATCCAGAATCAAATAAAATTCCTATGAGTTGGTTATCAATCTTACCTTCCACTTCAATCATGGAGGATTGATATTTTTCTTTATTTTTGTCTAAGGATGCATAAATACTTGACATGTTTATGCCCATATATTCAATTTTTTCATCCTCATGAATGTTGTGTAATATCCTCAATATTTGTCCTTTTTGAGCGAAGTTCCTACATAATTAATTTCTCTCAAATCCATAACATTGTACAAGCTACTTCCTTGGAATTTTCTCGAATGAACCTACTATCCTTGGCTCATTTTGGGTTGATTTTCCTTGTTGATTTTCTTTTGATTTGTTCTTTAAAAGGGGTCGCTTAAAAAATTTCTTCCTTTGATTCCTCATTCCTTTCATTTTTTCACTCCAACCTTTTTGGAAGACTATCCTCCCTTTTCTCTTCTCATAAATATGGTTTTATTTTCTTATGGTATCCTCCAAACTCACAGGGTCATTATATTATATCTTTTCACTGTATAAGTAGGGTAACCCATTCAAAAATCTTTGGATTTTTACATTATCATCCTTTATGAAGCCTACATACTTGTAAAACTCAAATAACCTCTTATAATATTCATCCATTATCATGCCTCCCAATTTGAGTTCAAATAATACTTTATCTTCCTTCAATAGAAACACTATGACAAATATTTCTCTTGGAAATATCCTTTGAAATGCCTCCATGCAACCTTATTCGTATCAAAGTGATTTTATTTCTTAAGTTGATCCCACCACATAGTTTCCTTTCCTTGCAAATGGTAGGTTTCAATTATGGTTTATACCCTTGAACGTTAATCATGCAACTGGAAATATGTCTTCATTTCTAATAGCCACGCTTCAACTTCTTCTCCTTTTTTTTTATCACCATTAAAAGTTAGTGTCTTATTTTTCCCGAGTTCACCTTGCAAGATGTTTGACTCAAGCCTTATCCTCTACCTCCTTAGAGGAGACACACTTGAACTGCTCCTTGATACTAAACTTACTCAAACTCTTCTAGTGGATTTCCTTGGAGAATGATGGTGTCTACTCATGCTTCTTTATTTCCTACCATTCCCATGATAATCCCTTCTACTATGGAAATTTTTCTAGATATTTTTGGGTCCCAAACTTCTTGGGGCATTTTGAGGCCCTAAACAACATTTTTTTGACTTGGTATCACACAATAGATCCATTTTGGGATGTATTGGGATGTTCAAAATTTCTACTCCTCAGCTAGACCTTTCCTACAGGGTACCGAGTGCCCCAAACAAAGATCTTATGCAAAATTTGTGCCCTTGGGAAGTTGATGTATCAACTAACACCATCGGGGTCCACAAACCTTTTTGTGTTTCATCTTCCATGGTTAGGGTTTTCTAATTTATGATTTATGTTGAAAATTCCTTTGGAACCGCATTGTAATCATCTTCTTGTGAATTAGAGTAGCCAACACATCTCTCTTCAGAGATAAGCTACCACCAGTCTAGCTATCTTGTGTGCTTTTCATTTTACAGTCTTTTGTATTCCAGATAGGCATTAATATAGTCATAGTTTTACTATATTACTTTGGTCCTTGAAATATCTCTATGTATATCCTTGTAATATCTCTCTTATATTTTTTTCCTTCATGTTGTTCTCAAAATAGTCTAGATTAGTGGTATAAGAGCAGTCTTCTCCTTGTCGTTCTTAATGCATGTCCCCAACAAAGTCGGGGTATATAGAGTTGGGTCTCATGCTTGTTTCTCTTGAGGAAAATTTCTCTCACCCTCCCAAGAAACCTCCCATGGTGGAATAAAATAGGGAAGACAGAGCAGGGGATCCTTTGAAACTATTTCTCTAGGAATCCATCATGCAAGAAAAGAATGAGATGAAGGATGATTTCACCCAGATCCTTCCACTGCCAAAAAAAATAGAGGCACCTTTAACCAGCAGTCACATCGGTGGTATGGCTCCCTTTAAGGCACAAATTAACTTTGACATTCCTTTGTTTAAAGTCTAAATAGACATCGACGCTTTGGAAAAATGCTTAAGTCGGCTAGAGGATTATTTGTTTGTCCAAAATGTTTCCAATAGTGAAAAAATCACGTTCGCGCTCCTTAAGGCCCTTCCCCGTGTCATATATTGGTGTGAGATTTACTGTAAGAAACATGTCAAGAATGAGTCTACATTTTTTAGGCCATGACTCACTTGGGTGGCTTTTTTGTATTCGTTCAAGAAACAATATTACTGTATTGGAAACTATGATGACCAATAGACGAGATGGACCACACTACATCAAGAAAGGGGACAAATAGTCCTGAAGTCCAAAAATACCTTCCATACCTTTTTCACCAAGTTGGGTATTGTTATCCCCATTTTGTGGGATAACTAAGGATATCATATCTCGAGGCCCTCAGGTTACATATATGGAGTGTTGAGAGACTACATGACCAACAATATCCACTTACATAGATGAAGACCCTTCTCACCACCACGGAGGTCACGATTTTTAGATGAAATCCACCACACCAGTTGGATTTTGAGAGGCACTAGGCCTTGCTCCATGAGGTAAAAATTAGGTATTACGGTGAGTGTCATTTCAATATTTTATGCATTTGAGTATGCTGTATCTTAGACTGCTTTAGATTTTATGACATATGCTTGCATATTATTCCTTTTTACGTATTTCACCTTGGTGGTTGATATTGTTCCCTAGTAATAGGTCTTTCTCAGGAATGGGTTTGCTACTAGGAACTTCCTTTAAGGGCCATCATACCATTCCCATTCATACTTACAACTTTCCATAACTTAAACCCCCCATATACTTGTCTCTTTGGATTTTAGGGTGTATTGACCCAAGAAGGGGTTATCCCCCATTTTATGGGAAGAAGGGACTAAAGGCACAGAGGTATTGTTGTTGGGTAAAATAAAAAATGCTATATATAAACCTTCCATATGCTTCTCCGAGGCACCCCCCAAGAAAGAAATAAAATTCTTATCTATAAGAAAATGGGGACCAACAAGAATAAATTATAGAATACTTAGGGGGTTAGTTGGAGGAAGGAGGTGTCATCAAAAGCCAACCTATTATGATCATGGGTATCTAGAGGTGTGACATTACCATCATCTAGCCACCAAGCTAAGGTAGTCGCTCTCATTTGCACAACTGGGACAAATGGGGTCTCTGTTGGTTGTGGAGCCTGATTATCTTCCTAATTCAGAGGTCTTTTACATTCAGCCATGTTTATACCCCATGAAGTATTTACACCCCAGAAGTATGTACAGTCTTCCACGCGGGGGAGTGCAGGGGGGGTACCCCCTCTGCGGGGTCTGGGGGAAAGCAGGGGTTCGGGGGTGAAGCCCCCGAAGGAAAAATTTCCTTGTAAATGTATATTGTAATTTCATTGTAAATATAGACCATTCATTATAAGGTCGAAGATCTAACGATAGAGATTATGTTAGGGTTTTTTTCCCTAGAAGGAAACCCTATTTTATGAGGGAAATGTATTGCGGCTATAGTTGATGATGAATATTGTATTCTGAGATAGGAGACTGTGAGAGAAAGTAGAGAAAGTTACAATGGGTTTGTTGTAGGTTCTATCCCTTCATATGCTGGATAATAATAAAGGAAGGACCTAGCAATTTCTCTGGTGGACGTAGCCCACACTGGGTGAACCATGTAAATCTATGTCTCTATTGTATTGTGTATCTTCTGTGTTTTATTTTTGTATTTGTTTTATTTTATTTCTCCATGGTCCTGTTTTTCTAACAACTAGTATCAGAGTGAAAGGTAACTCGCAGGAAAAGAGGGTTCCTGGTTCGAGTGGGAGCAATGTCGAAAGATGGAAAGTTTAGGGTCAAGAAATTTAATGGCCAAAACTACCAGTTATGGAAGATGGAGATGGAAGACTATTTATATCAGAAGGATATCTTACTACCATTGGGCGGAATAGCAAAGAAGTCGGTGGTTACAAAGGATGAAGAATGGGAGATTCTTGACAGAAAGGCTCTAGGAACGATACGGCTGAGCCTGACAGCGTCGATGGCTTTCAATATTTCCAAAGAAAAGACAACGAAGGGTTTGATGGATGCATTGGACAAATTGTATGAAAAAACCTCAGCATCTAATAAGGTATTTCTAATGAAGAGATTATTTAATATGAAGATGTCAGAAGGTGGGTCTATTGCAGATAATTTAAATGATTTTAATACGGTTACTAATCAACTAATTTCTGTAAAAGTGGACTTTGATGATGAGGTCAGGGCTCTTCTAATCTTGTGCTCATTGCCAGAAAGATGGAACGGATTGGTCATGGTTGTAAGTAACTCTATCTCTAGTTCAAATACTTTAAAATTTGATGATTTTGTTGGTGTTATCCTTAGTGAGGAGATGCAACGGAAAAGCACAGATGAGACATCAGGAAATGTGTTGAACATGGAGAATAGAGGAAGACAAAAGGATAGAGGAAAGGGTTTCGGGAACCATGGGAATTCTAGGAAGGGCAGATCCAAATCCAGACTTGGAAAGATAGAGTGTTGGAATTGTGGGAAGAAAGGACATCTGAAGAAAGACTGCAGAGCTCCAAAGAAACAAAGAGATGGACAACATGAGAGAAATCAAGAAGAAAATGTAATAGGTGATGTGTTACAAGATTCTTTGATTCTTTCTATAGATAATATTTTTGAGTCCTGGGTAGTAGATTCAGGGGATTCATTTAATGCCACACCCCATAGGGAACATTTTCTAGATGATTTTGGACAGGTTCATTTGGGTGACGATGCACCATGAAAAATTGTTGGAATGGGAAAGGTAAAAATAAAGCAACGCAATGGAAACCAATGGTTGTTGAAAGAGGTAAGACATGTTCCAGATTTAAGGAAAAATCTAACTTCAACAGGGCAGTTGGAAAGTGAAGGTCGTATATCCATATTTATAGATAAGATGTGGAAGGTCATCAAAGGATCACTGGTGATAGCGAAAGGAGAGAAGGTAGGTACATTGTATTTATGTACTGGTAATACTGACTCTTCTATCTCTTTAGCTTCTACAGGAGTGGATACAACACTGTGGGATCATAGGCTTGGAGACATGAGTGAGAAGGGGATGCAGATACTTCACAAAAGAATTTTTTTGCCAGATCTTAAACAAATTGATTTGGACTTCTGTGAGTATTGTGTTTATGGAAAACATAAGAGAGTCATATTTCTCAGAGTTGGAAAATAAAAGAAGAGTGAAAGGTTAGAGCTTGTGCATACAGATGTATGGGGACCAACTCAGGTATCATCTCTTGGTGGCTCTCATTATTATATTACTTTTATTGATGATGCAACTAGAAAAACTTGGGTTTATTGCATTCGACAAAAATCTGATGTTTTTTATACTTTTAAGAAATAGAAATATTTGGTTGAGAATGAGACAGGAAGAAAGTTGAAGTGTCTCAGATCAGATAATGGAGGTGAATATTGCAACAAGGAGTTTCATGATTACTATTCATACCATGGGATTCATAGAGAGAAGACAGTTCCAAGAACACCACAAGAAAATGGTGTGTCAGAAAGGATGAAGAGGACAATCATGGAGTGTGCAAGGAGTATGAGATTGCATGTTGGTTTTCCCTTACAGTTCTGGGAAGATGCTATAGATATTGTTGTTTACTTAATAAACAGAGGACCTTCAAGATCTTTGTATGGTATAATTCTAGAGGAGGAATGGACAGGAAAAAAGGTAAACTATTCTTTTTTGAAAACTTTCGGTTGTGAAACATTTGTCCATATTGATAAAGAAAATAGAACAAATCTTGAGTCTAAATCCAAGAAATGTACCTTTATTGGATACGGTGTTAATGATTTTGGTTATCGCTTATGGGATTATGAAAATAGAAAAATCATTAGGAGTAGAGATTTCATATTCAATGAGAAGGTCATGTACAAAGATCAGTTGCAGGGGAAGAAACAGGAAGAAGAAAAACAAGAATACACGGTTCTTGATGAGATCACTGAAAAATAAATTCCAAAGGAACATAAAAATAAAAATGTACAACAACATGAGCAGTAGGTACCTCAAACACCTGTAAGTGTTGTTAGAAGATATACCAGGTTAAGTATACCCCCTGAACGATACACACCTTCATTGTATTATTTATTGTTGACTGATTATGGTGAACTAGAATGTTATGAAGAGGCAATGCAGGTAGACACCAAAAAGAAGTGGGAGAAAGGCATGAAAGAGGAAATGGATTCCTTGGAAAATAACCAAACTTGGGACTTGGTTCAGTTGCCTGTAGGAAAAAGAGAATTGCAGAATAAATGGGTTTACAAGTTGAAGGAAGAAGATGGAGGAGAAACGTGGTATAAGGATAGACTTGTTGTAAAGGGGTTTTCACAAAAGAAAGGTATATATTTTGATGAAATATTTTCTCCAGTTGTTAAACTGACTTCAATTAGAACTATTTTAAGTCTTGTGGCAGTAGAAGATTTGCATCTTGAATAGTTAGATATAAAAACAACTTTTCTCTATGGGGATTTGGAGGAAGAGATTTATATGAAACAACCACAAGGGTATGAGATCAAAGGGAAGGAGAATTTGGTATGCAGATTGAAGAAGAGATTATATGGCCTAAAGCAAGCTCCAAGGAAGTGGTATCTGAAGTTTGACAGGTTTATGAAAGAACAGGGTTATAGTAGATGTCATTCTGATCACTGTGTTTATTTTAAAAAGCTAGAAAATGGAATCTTTATTATCTTGCTATTATATGTAGATGACATGTTTGTTGTAGGGTTTGATATGAAGGATATAAATGTGCTCAAGAATAAATTATCCAATTCATTTTCGATGAAGGATTTGAGTGTTGTAAAGAAAATCCTTGGTATGAGAATAACAAGAGACAGGAAAAATCACAAACTGACATTGTCTCAGGGTGAGTACATAAAGAAGGTGTTGGAGAGGTTTAGAATGCAGAATGCAAAACCAGATAGTAAACCTTTGGCCAACAATTTCAAATTAACTAAGGAAATGTGTCCCAAGACATAGGAGGAGATATAATACATGTCCAGGGTCCCATATTCATCAGCAGTTGACAGCTTGGTGTATGCAATGGTTGGCACAAGACCAGATATTGCACATGCAGTGGGAGTTGTGAGCATATATATGAAAAATCTAGGTAAAGAACATTGGGAGGCAGTAAAGTGGATTCTCATATACTTGAGAGGTACTGCCAATCATGCATTATTTTTTGCAGGTTCAGAAACTATTCTACAAGAATATTTTGATTCAAATATGGTAGGTGATAAAGATAGCAGGAGGAGTACCACATGGTATGTGTTTACTATAGGTTGAACAACAGTAAGTTGGATTTCAAAACTGAAAAAGGTTGTTTCACTTTCAACAATAGAGGCAGAGTATGTTGTTGCTACAGAGACTAGTAAAGAGATGATTTGGTTACAGAGGTTTATGGAGTAATTGGGAAAGAGGCAAGAGAATAGCAGGTTGTATTCTGACAGTGAGAGTGCCATTCATCTTGCAAAGAACTCAAACTTCCATTCGAAGACTAAGAATATACATTTGAGGTACCACTTCATATGATCTGCCTTGGAAGATGGACATTTGAAGTTGGAAAAGATACACACTAGCCATAATCCTGCAGACATGTTAACAAAGCGAGTAACCAGAGAGAAACTGAGTTCCTGCTCAGTTTCAGTTGGTCTTCAAGAATGAATATGAAGATGATAAATTTTCCAGGTCCAAGAAGGTTCAAAGTCCAACATATACAACAACGGTGGAGCTATTGAAATCAGTCTCCAAGTGGAAGATTGTTGGTTGTCGAGCCTGATTATCTTCCTGATTCAGAGGTCTTTTACTTTCAGCTGTGTTTATACCCCATGAAGTATTTACAACCCAGAAGTATGTACACTCTTCCACATGGGGGGGTGCAGAGGGGGGGTACCCCCTCTGCAAGGTCCGGGGGGGCTATTCTACCGGTTGGGGGTAAATCCCCCAAAGGAAAAATTTCCTTTTAAATGTATATTGTAATTTCATTGTAAATCTGGACCATTCATTATAAGGTTGTAGATCTAATGATAGAGATTATGTTAGGGTTTTTTTCCCTAGAAGGAAACCCTCTTTTATGAGGGAAATGTATTGCGGCTATGGTTGATGGTGAATATTGTATTCTGAGATAGGAGACTGTGAGAGAAAGAAGAGGAAGTTACAACGGGTTTTTTGTAGGTTGTATCCCTTCATATGACGGATAATAATAAAGGAAGGACCTGACAATTTCTCTGGTGGATGTAGCCCACACTGGGTGAACCATGTAAATTTATGTCTCTATTGTATTGTGTTTTGTTTCCGCATTTGTTTTATTTTATTGCTCCACGGTCCTGTTTTTCTAACAATCTCATCATGAGTCAACTTTCTCATTTACACAAGGTATTTGTGAGTGACACTATCATTATCTGGTCACCATGCCAGGGAAGTGTCTTTCAACTCATCCTTAAAACATGAAAGAAACAAAGAATGGAAAAAAATGGACTTGGAAAAATCCCTTTACAAAGGCACACATGAATGAGACACTAAAACTCGTTGTATGCCATGAACCCCATGCCCATTGAGTCTTTATCCTTAACCACTTAATCCACTTTACATGTCTTAGAGAGGGATAACTTGGGAAACACTCCTTGACCTAGGGAATATCTACCCAAAAGGACACCTCGTCAACCCTCCCATATCCAAGCTTGGCAAGACGCATAATGTCTTTGACAACTTACTTGTTTGACATGGTAATATTTGATGCACATGATTACGTGTATAATTTATTGATTTTATTTACTCATCATGATATTTTGACTTGATATCCTTGGAGGGCATGCTTATTTGTCTTTGTAGGACCTAGTTGGTGGAAACTTTTGGAGGAACAAACCTAGCCTGGGATTCCATAGGGCTTGAAGTCCATAGGTTGGATGCTAAGGGCGCACATTTTGAATGAGAGAGATGTAAATTTAGAGGCCTAGGAGACTTGAGAGACATGACCTATCCCTCACATGCGAAACACTTTTCCTAGGAGAGGAAAAACGTCATATTTTGGAGGCTTGACATCATGTTTAAGGGGCTTGGGGTGGTTATGAATACACATGGCATGTTTTGAATGAATAAACCATTGGATTGTGAATTAGAAGATTGGATTGGAGACACATTTCCTTTTTAGGTCCAATCCTATCATCTCCAACTCAACGTTTGGCCTAAAAGTGCCAAAACATCCCTCCTAAAGGGGTGACATCACTCTTACGGTTTTCATTTGTGCAAAAAAGAAAAAATTAGAATGTATTGTTTATTATTATTTTGTAAAGGGGGAAGATTAGGTTTTTGGACCCCTAATCTTGTGGTTTAGCCTAAAATTATGTGTACAAACTATATTAGTGACATTTTGTATAAATATAGATCATAAGATCTCATTTCATAACATAACTCTCCCATTGTGAGAAGTATTGGACTGAAATTTTGGCTCTCTTTGGCTAGTTTCTCTATTGTGCTCTTGTGTATGGCTATATCTTTGGTTATTGGTTGATGGAAGTGATGCACTAGCCTTGGAAGGATATTCTTTTCTATTGTGGTTGATCAGGGGATCAAATTTTGCTCAATTTTCAAAGTGCTCGGAATGCAACCAAAACAGTGCCATTGCGTCCGTCTCATCTTCCTGATTCCGGTGGTATATTTACTTTCACAAACGGAGTCTGTATGGAGGAGATATCGCGATCTGTCCTCCAAGACAAATAGGCAAAATTTTGGGATGCTGACTATACCTATCCGTACAGTCCGTACAGTCTGTACGATGACGTGGCAGGACCATACGACCGTACGGTGATGACATGGTAATTGTTGGTTGCATGGTTTCTGGCGAATTGGGTGAGG
Organism: Picea engelmannii; assembly: GCA_009831015.1. Taxonomy (NCBI): domain Eukaryota; kingdom Viridiplantae; phylum Streptophyta; class Pinopsida; order Pinales; family Pinaceae; genus Picea; species Picea engelmannii. The sequence goes on along the minus strand of ML779699.1, from coordinate 276,487 downwards.
ACACGTGTCCGATTGGCAAGTAATATGGAGACACGTGGACCAATCCAATGGTGCCATGTGTCCCTTCATTTTTGATTAATTGGATATGTAAAATTATATGGGGAGTCCATGGGGTTCGACCCCCGGACCTCCCCCAACATCAATGCCTTCATAACACTTCGCTAGCCAACCTTCTCGCCGATGTTCCTTGTATATGATGTGAACGCGCCTATAATTAAAGCCATGTGTTGTTGTATTTGGAAAGGGGCGCGGGCCGAGGCCTAGCCCCGACCCGTGGTTCCATTGTACACCATGCGACCCTATGGTATATGGAGGCAATGTTACCGTTTGGGCGCACAATTGTATTGTATTACAATACATTGCATTGCAATGTATTTCATATATATTATATGCACGGGTTATACCATTGTGTGTGTTGCGCGTGGTTATATGCGTGGGGTTTCAAACCATTTCACCATGGTTTTGTATACGACCAAGGGCACAGGTGGTTATGCATGTTCCAACGAACTAACCACTATTTTCCAAAGCGCGCGGTCCTATGCGCCATGTGCCCAGGAGCCGAGGCGGTTAGGGGCTGGCACGCCCTTAACCATCCTACAGTTTGTACCGATGCGCGGTTGCGTACGGGACTGAGTTTTTACGCTTAAATGAGCGTGTGAGCCAGTTTTCTCAAGGAGGAGTACAATTTGTAGAACCAGAGACAGCAAGTTGGAGAAGGAGACTTCAAGGAGGCATATCTTTCTCATTTTTCGACCGTTTCAGGTGCCGAAAGAGCCCAAACAGGGGTTTTGGGATGTTGGGAAGCCATTGAAGCAGTCGATTTGTCATTTTGAGTATTGTAAGGCATGTTTTTGAGAACTTTGATCAATTTAATAATAATGATCCATTGGAAGCTGGACCAGGAGATGTAGCCCGGAGAGGGGTGAACTCCTTTATCAAGTTGTTGTGTTTATGTGTCGATGTTCATTGTTTTATGTTGTTGTCTATGTGTATTTTACATAAGTAATCCTTAATTATTTTTTGCAAATTGATCTGGTTTCTTTAAACACATAACATTTCACTTGCAATAATTATTCAAGTTTTTTCAGGTCTTCTTCATTTTTAGATCAAGTTGGTATCGGAGCACTGGTTTTGAAGACTTGATTGTTTGCAAGTTTTGTTTCTGATGCTCACAAGGTTGAAACTCACAAGAGGAGAAGGTCAACTTGTGGAGCCAAGTTATTATCTGATGAGGAGGAAGCAGTTTAATTCACTGCAAGTTTCAGAGAGACATTGACCAAGCATGGCACATGTAGAAGATCATGAACGTGTTCCAGATGAAGAAGCAGACTTCAGGCAGACTATCATATAGATGAGAGATATGATGAAAGTCATAATGGAATGGACCATGATGTCACAGGGTGAAGGCTCTAACCCTTCAATGCATAAGGGAGGCGGTGGTGACAAGACTCCAGGCAGAGATGGAGGGAATGGTGCTTCTCCATCACCCTCTCCTCCTCCATCATCATCATCATCTTCTTCTTCTTCTTCTTCAAGTTCGAAACATCTTCCCAATGGGCATGGTAAAACTCCTTCGCAAATTCCTTCAT
>ML779699.1:244971-260175 GCA_009831015.1 Picea engelmannii | reverse complement strand
AGATGTTGAGTTCGATGAAGAAGATCAAGATAGAGAATAAGGATGATTACACAGATGTTGAGGTTGGATTAGGTACGTGACTATATAATATTTTAATTTGTATGAATTATTCTCTTAAAATAATTTACTTTTAATGTCATGGGCTAATTACATGTTTTTAAGTTTTATGCGACATTTTTATATCCTAGGTTACATGTTGTTTAATTATTATTTGAAACCTGAAAATAGTTGTCAATATAGTAAAGTACATGGTAGACTAAAAATATCATTTAGAAACACATAATTTCATGTACCTTCATTAATTTTTGTTTTTGTAGTTTCTATGCATGAATCTTAATAGGATGTTGCTTTCGATTATTTTATATTTTATAGATTGGGTTTTGGGGATCAATTGAGAGTGATGTGAGGGGGAGGGGAGGGGCCATGTGAGCTTCCACCTTCACGTGGTTGGACTTGTTCAGTAGAGGATAAATTATTCTTGAAACCAAGAGAATCTCTTTCATTTTTATACCATCATGATCATATAAGATTTCATCAATATTGTTACCTATTTGAATCTTCTTAGAATTGGTATTTGTTACATAGTCGTTGAAAAATGACAAATAGAATTATGTAGAAGATATTAATTTGGTCTTTGTGTGGGACATTTTATTCCATTAGTATGTTTTGTACAAAAATAATGAGTAACGAGGAACAAGTAACGATGAACGAGGAACGAAAATTGCACGAGGACTAGACACCGACAATAGGGACCTGGGAATGGGGCCAACGTTGAAATTTTTTCAAACAGTTTTTGTATGCACTGAAATTTTTCATGGATAGACTATTGGCATGCATTAACTATATGGGAGGGATTTTGGAATCACATTTGAGTGACACACCCACTTTCGTCCATCATCAATTCATCATGTAAACCATAAACCCTAATTTTATTTCATAGTACCAAATTTGGTTGACGCATGTTTTAGGCTTTCGTCGGTCTTTCTTCATTTTGATTTCAGGTTCTACATTAATGTATATACAATGTATCCATGTCATAGTTGTGATGAAAAATCCCTCTATTTCGTTGATTTCTTAATCAACACCATCAAGATACTAGAGGTGGGAAACAATGACATGTGAATGGGGCCAATGTTGAAATGTTTTCAAACTGTATCTGTATGCATTGAAATTTGACCTGGATAGACTAATTGCATGCCTTAACGATATGGGAGGGTTTCTCGACTCAAATTTCACTAACACACCCACTTTCTTCCATCATCAATTCATCATGGAAACCATAAACCCTATTTTTCATATGTTCTAGTAGATATGTTAATGATTCCAAGTTTCATATTTGTATTTGACTGAAGGTCCAGCTAGCTTGCAAAGTATCAAATTGAGATTTCAAGTTGATAAAACAAATATGAAATGAATCCAAGCATCATTTGATATCGTCGCAAGAGAGACGAATGTAAATAATCTTGCAACGAATTTGCTATACTATCGACGAAAAAAGTTCGTCGATAGTATAGTTAATTCGTCGCAAGAATATTGTGTCTAATTTGAATGGTGTTACATGGTTTTCAAGGAGTTATGGATTATATTATGTTGCAATGTAGTGTAGTCTATAATAATGATCTCAATGCCAAACCTCAAAATGGATAGTACCATATCTTGTTCATAAGACAAATATTCTTGGTATGTTTCCTTTGTGGATATGGTGGCCCAAGCCCTCAGTACACATGATGCAAAACAATGAAATGTAACAATTTTACTATTGAATGACATTGTTATGTCACCCATGGTTAAGGAAATAACTTAAGGTTCTTAGGTCCTATTTGAATCTTCTTAGAATTGAGATTCGTTACATAGTCCTTGAAAAAATACAAAAGACTTATGTAGCAGATATTAATTTGGCCTTTGTGTGGGGCATTTTATGCCATTAGTATGTAATTTTGTAAAAAAATAATGGATCTTGGGGACTACACCATGTTCAAGTAACGAGGAACTATGAACGAGGAACGAAAATTGCACGAGGACTAGACACCAACAACAGGGACCTGCGAATGGGGCCAATGTTGAAATTTTTTCAAATAGTTTATGTATGCACTGAAATTTTTCATGGATAGACTATTGGCATGCCTTAACGATATGGGAGGTTTTATGGACTCAAATTTGAGTGACACACCCACTTTCTTCCATCATCAATTCATCATGTAAACCATAAACTGTAATTTTCTTTCAGAGTACCCAATTTGGTTGACGCAAGTTTTAGGCTTTCATCGGTCTTTCTTCATTTTTATTTCAGGTTCTACATTAATGTATATACAATGTATCTATGTCAAAGTTGTGATGAAAAATCCCTCTATTTCATTGATTTCTTAATCAACACCATCAAGATACTAGAGGCGGGAAACAATGACATGTGAATGGGGCAAACGTTGAAATGTTTTCAAACTGTATCTGTATGCATTGAAATTTGACCTGGATAGACTAATCGCATGCGTTAATGATATGGGAGGGTTTATGGACTCAAATTTCACTGACACACCTACTTTCTTCCATCATCAATTCATCATGGAAACCATAAACCCTATTTTTCATATGTTCTAGTAGATATGTTAATGATTCCAAGTTTCATATTTGTATTTGACTGAAGGTCTAACTAGATTGAAAAGTATCAAATTGAGATTTCAAGTTGATAAACCAAATATGAAATGAATCTAGGCATAATTTGATATCGTTGCAAGAGAGACGAATGTAAATAATCTTGCAATGAATTTGCTATACTATCGATGAAAAACGTTTGTTGATAGTATAGCTAATTCGTCACAAGAATATTGTGTCTAATTTGAATGGTGTTACATGGTTTTCAAGGAGTGTAGGGATTATATTATGCTGCAATGTAGTGTAGTCTATAAGAACAATATCTATGCCAAACCTCAAAATGGATAGTACCATATCTTGTTCATAAGACAAATATTCTTGGTATGTTTCCTTTGTGGATATGGTGGCTCAATCCCTTAGTCCACATGATTCCAAACAATGAAATGTAACAATTTTACTATTGAACGGTAGTGTTATGTCACCCATGGTTAAGGAAAGAACTTAAGGTTCTTAGGTCCTATTTGAATCTTCTTAGAATTTAGATTTGTTACATAGTCCTTGAAAAAAGACAAAAGACTTATGTAGTGGATATTAATTTGGTCAAGGAACGAGGAACGAGGAATGGGGAACGATGAATGAGGAATAAAAATTGCACGAGGACTAGACACCGGCAACAGGGACCTGCGAATGGGGCCAACGTTGAACTTTTTTCAAATAGTTTTTGTATGCATTGAAATTTTTCATGGATAGACTATTGGCATGCCTTAACGATATGGGATGGTTTATGGACTCAAATTTGAGTGACACCATCATCAATTCATCATGTAAACCATAAACTCTAATTTTCTTTCAGAGTACCCAATTTGGTTGACGCAAGTTTTAGGCTTTCGTCAGTCTTTCTTCATTTTTCTTTCAGGTTCTACATTAATGTATATACAATGTATTTGCATCATATTGGTGATGAAAAATCCCTCTATTTCATTGATTTCTTAATCAACCCCATAAAAATACTAGAGGCAGGCAACAATGACATGTGAATGGGGCCAATGTTGAAATTTTTTCCAATTGTATATGTATGCATTGAAATTTGACATGGATAGGCTATTCGCATGCCTTAATGATATGTGATGGTTTATGGACTCAAATTTCACTTACACACCCACTTTATTTCATCATCATATCATCATGGAAACCATCCATAGGCACAAAGACACATAAATTATTTTAATAGTATGTATGTTCATCCCTGTCCTACTAGTCAACTTAGGGTTTCCTACTAACTATGATGGTAACATTAATTCCCTATGGTGAAAATGAGCACACAAATTATTTTAACAGTATGTATCTCCATCCCTGTCCTACTAGTCAACTTAGGGTTTCCTAGTAACTATGATGGTAACATTAATTATTGGCCCAAGGAAATTTTGATCCAAAGGATTTGTAAACAAATTGAAAGAAAACCATGTTATTGTCTAGTCACTGTTTCTCTTCTAGGATAGTAAGGAAGGATTCATATACAAATTTTCCATTTGCAAGCCTCAAATAATCCACCAAGAATTGTTTTTGGACGAGGTAGTTAAGGGTTTCAATAACCATCACATAAAAGGTTAGTGCAAAAGGGAATCATTGACGACTAGAGTGGAAAGTAGTCTCGTGTGAGAAATTTATCATCAACCATCTCTTTGATGTTAGTCATTAATTCAACCAACATTATAAGCCTTTGATCACATCCCCATTATTCCTTTTCAATCGACTTTCTTGGTACTACATCAACACAAGTTTGCATATACAACTTTATTTCCTTTGTTATAATTCCTTGAGATTGAAAAACCAGTTTGTAATGATTAACAAACTCCTTTTCAATGTTACCATGGTCAATGATTATATATTTTTTTATTTTGAGGGCCTTAATATGCTTCACAAATTCCTTGGAAGTTAGATCTTTGAAAAATATCGTAGTAGGATTCTCACATGTCTTAAGCCAATGGAACCCAACTTTTATTTGCCCCCCCCTTACTTTATATGTCTCATCAACCTTTAGTATTTGTCATTGTTTGGTCAGTTGTTATTCACTGAGGGGATAATATGAGGCATTCTTGAAGTTTCCTCAAGCTCTTCCAATATTGCCTTGAATTTTATTCTTCTAAATTTCGTCAACTATATACTATAACATCTAAGAAAGGAAACAATTTTTCTAATGGAATATTCCCACCAAATCAGAATTCAACCTTTGTCCCCTCGGGGCCTTGGACTTAGCTTCCATATTTTGGAGTGGATAAATTCCCTCACTCCCCTATTGAACAATGGGTTAGATTCCATATTTATAGGACCATGCAAATAATTCTTTATATTCTTAAATATGTTAATTTCTTGGCTAACAATTCTATCCTCCACTCAATTCCCATTATGATGTGTTGAGGTTCATTCTTCATTTCTACATTAATTTTTTGAGTGGGTATATGTTCCATGTATTTAACAACATCTTAGTTAGTATGGTCATGGGATACCTTCATGAATTTTACATTTACCAGTGGTAACATTGGTCAAGTGTGATGGGTAATTTTCCTTCTCATCATTCACTTGAGTGGATTCTTCCCTTTGGGTTTAGTTATTAGTTTTGATTCTATATTATAGCAACAAAAAAATTATATTATCCATATTCCAATGCTACAATGATCCACTATCAAATGATTTATTTCCTCTAAGCAATACTCTAGTTATACTACCCTTTCCCTTTGCATTCATATAGTTCATCTTGCCTACTTCTAGAGGATTCACTAGAAATAGCCAACTCCTAATTCACTATTGCAACTTATTAAATCAATAATTATTCAATATTCTCCTTTTTTTAATGCAATTGTGTTGGCTCACTAATCATCAATGACTATTTGTCCTTCTAGGTGTGACCGTCCTAGTAAGGCATCACGTGTTCTTAATTTTCCATGTGTTTTAATTGCTATGAAATCTATCATAAATACCTTTCCATATATGCGTACTCACGTTGTTAATATTCCAAAGGTTCTATTATAGTATGATATATCATCCTTAATCAATACTATGGTGGTCACAATTTTGGTTTCTCTAATTATTTTTGTCTCCATCATAATGATTATTCTATAATCACCATCTAATATTATTAAAAAGGGTAGAGTGAGATATTCTATTTCCATATGGAATTGAAATCATTGATAGTCCAATTGATAATGTTGCAGTGATCCTTGGAATCTATTGAATGAATTCAATATGAAATGTTCATTGATCACCTTGTTGAAGCGATTGATGGATTTTATTGTTAACCAACAACTCTAGTGGCCTCAATTTTGATTTCCCTAACTTTCCCCATGTATCCTTCATCATACTATTTACTATGGAACCATCATCCAATAACATATTGGTTAGAGAGAGATCTCCTATTTCCATATGTATTTTTTTGCTCCATCCTTGTCTAAGATCATAATGTTTGTAACCTATACTCCTTGTTTCATCTTATCAATAAATTTTTGGTATTGATGCCATTAATAGTCTAATTGATTGTCATGATAGCCCTCTGAATATGTAGAATTAATTCTTCCCAAGTTTCTCATTGATCAACTTGTTGAATCCCTAGTTATAGATTTTAGCATCTATCAACTCATTGTTCAATTATGTGTAGGTCAACATGAATTCAAGATTTTTCTTATTTGTATCATGCCTTCCATGTTCTATGGAAATCAACACAAATTCTCTCTCTTGTTCTAGTTTGAACATTCTTTGCATTTGGTTCCTCATTTCTCTAGTGTGTGTTGGTTGACATAGATTCTTTTGTCTTTGTGTCAACAAAGACATTCTACTTAATTGTTTTCTTAATACAATGAATTTACAATTCTCTACTAATGATTCTCCTGTTATTGTTTTGTCACTAGACACATCTTCCTTTTCACCTATGCCAATTGACATAGCCATGAACTTTGTATTATCGAGATTGTAGGGCCATGTTCTGGTAGGATTTGATGTTGTTTCAGTGATCTTCATGCTGATATGTTGTATTAAGGGTTATGGTAGTTAATCTCATTAGGAGTTACAAGTCAGATAAAGGTTACATTGGTTTAGAATTATGCTTTATAGGGATTATGGGTTAATGTTTATAGGGGTTAGGTATGGCAAGAATTAAGGGTTAGGTGTTAGGGATGATAAGGGTTATAGTGTTATGGAGTAAAGTGGTTATATGGTTTGAGTATTATAAGGATTAATGTTTGTGAGATATAGGTATTAGGTGCTTAGGGTTAATAAGTTAGGGCGCTTTAGCTATTTGGGGTTTATAAGTTAGAAATTATAGAGGTTAGTGATTAGGGTTAGCATAGGTGATAGACTAGTACTAATAATGGATAGATATAATAGTTAATGTACATGTTTGGGGTTATAAGGGTTAAATATTAGGGTTAAATTTTCAAGGGTTTAGGGGTTTGGTATTCTAAATATTGTAGTGGTTATGAGTCAAATGTGTTTGGGGAAATAAATTATAGTGATTATAAGGGTTAATGGACATAGGTTCTTAGGGGTTAGATGGTTACTTGGTAATAGTGGTTGTATGTAATAGTATTAAAAATTATAGTTACAGGGGTTACAGATTATAAGGGATATAGGTTAAACATTAGGGATGAAAAGGGTTAAGGGTTATACATGTTATGGGTTTAGGGTTCCATACATTAGTGTATATAGTTATTACTTGATAATCCTTATAAAACTTATGGAATGAAAGGGTTAGGGATTAGGTTTTATAGAGGTTAAAGATGAAATATGTGACACAACTTATAATGGTTATGGATCATAGCAATTACATGTGCTAGGGATAAGGGGTTATAAGAGTTCAAGGTTAGAGATTACAAGGGTTAGTAGTTATATAATTTAGGGATTAAGGGTTATTGGGGACAAGGGTTAGGGTACTTTCTTGATAGAGAATGACAATTAAATTGGTTATGATATAATGTTCAAGGGTTATAAAGATTATGTGATTGGGCTATATAAATTAGGTGTGAAAGATATTAGAGGGGTTAGTGGTTTTCCATTCCCCTATGGATAATATGAGGATGAATATTGGTACTGGAAGTTAGGGTTTTTAGTTGACTAAGGGTTTGGGTGATGGAAGTTAGGGTTTTTAATGACTCATTCACCCCATAGGATATATGGTGAATTGAAGATGCATGTAGAGAAAGTCTTTTCTATGACCTACTATGGGTGGGCCTAGATGTTATTGATTGTGCTAAAGCAACAAATCACCTCCTATCAAAATTAATAATGGTGGAATTGTGCCTTTGGGATAGTACTATGTGTTTTCTTTCAAGAACATACCCATGCTTCAACCGCATGTCAGTATCTGAGATGGAGGTATTAAGGTGCTAAGCATGTAATGGTGGGGTCAGTTGTTAAGATGATGAGGAGGTAGGGTTTAAGGGAATGTATTTCACCTTGATTTTTTCACACATTGTATCAGCTCATGATACATATCAAGGACTATCCATATGATTGGATGAACTACCAGGGTGACTTTTAGCTAACGAAACTACTAATTGGATGAACATGGGGCTCAGATGATATGTATAGATGCATTGAAAAAAACTAATATTTGTATAGTTTGACTCCCATATTCCACTTGAAGGTCAAAGATATCATTTAGAGGCATTGTGTCATGGTTTCAGGCCTTTTTCATGGCCCATGAGCCAAACAAGTTTCATTTATGATCTAAATCTTTAAATTTCCTCCCTTGAACATTCATTGCCTTAAGACCCACCCTTGTTGTACAATTAATGGCTATAATATCTTACTCAAAGGGAAAATATTCCTCGTAGATTCCATTTGTGGTGGTTTAAGGACTTTCTCACGACCCTCAAACCCTATAATATTCATTTAGGACTAAGGAACTTATTTTTCTCCCATGAACATGGTTAAATCCATGAGACCCATCCTTAGTGCACAAAATATCATAATGATGTACTCCATATGCCACTTTGACGCCAAATATCACCTCTAAAGGGCCCTTTAATGGAAATGATATTATACTAATGCATGCCATTAGATTGGTGAAGGCGGGATCTAGAAGAGATTTGGTGAAGATATCTACTTGTTGATCTACTAAAGGAACAAAGATTGGCACAAGTTGTCCTGGAGCATGAGGTTGCCAAATTTAGTGCATCCAAATATCCATGTGTTTTGTCTTATGATGATTCATTGGATTATGAATAAGCTCAATGGTACCTTGATTGTCACAAAGTTGATCGAGCATCATCTGTATCCATGGAAGATGCTTCTCGACATGAACTTCACTAGCATAGTTGTCTTTAGTGGAGAAGAGAATAACAACTTGTTTCTTCTTAGAGCACTAACAAATTGGTCCAGATCCAAGAGAAAACAAGTAGTCCAAGGTAGATATTATCTCATCAAGATCGCTAACCTAGTGGGCATTGAAAAATCCAAGGAAGCAGATATGAGTACGATCGAGCATGGATGCTACTTGATTCTCCATATTTTCAATGGCCACCGAGGGGGCACCAAACACCGCAAGACATGTGGTTCTCTTCTAGATGTTGGAACCTATCTCCGGTTGAACTGATTTCAGGGTGGGAAAGTCATTAAAAATAAAAGATAACTCTTCCTAGGCCCCCAATGACATCTCCATATTTCCTAACACTGTCATCCACCACCATGTCCCGGTTCGGGAATATTAACCCAATTATGTTTCGATGTTCATGCAGAGTGCACCCTTGATACAAGGATTCCCCATCTCTTAGGATCGACTAACCCATGTCCAAGTGATGTTCACATGGAACATTTCCCCACTTCACCCTTCAAAGTTCTCATTTGAATATTTTCTACTACCACCAAGATCTGCACTAGGGGCACTTGTTGATATCATGAACAAAAACTATATATTATATAATATATTCATATTTTATATAACATATTATACAAAATTTGACATATAATATAAAAAATATTTATAAAATGAAAATATTTTAAAATAAATAAAATGAAAATATTGTAAACATATATATGTTATATGTATGTTACATATATAACATATATATGTTACAAATATATAACATATATATGTTATATATGTAACATATATAACATACATATGTAACATATATAAGTTATATATATTACATATATAACATATATATTATCCATTTGAACAGAACCCGACCCCTAACCCCATTCACATTCGAACATAACTTGACCCCTAACCCCATTCACATTCATCCCGACCCCATTCGATCGACCCCATTCACATTCATCTTGACACTTACATCCTATGCCAAATAGAGACACGGCCTGCCACAGGGACACAACCTGTAACAAGAGACGCAGTGACCCCACCAAGGAGCCACAGAGACAAAGAGCGAAAAAGAAGCGAATTAGACCAACAAATGACTTCCATTCCAGTGAATTTTCCTCACTCTATCCTTTTCAAAATTTTCATTCTTAAAAGTCTAGGGCACACATGCATCATCGTTTGAATGATATATTCTATATATTCGATCTAGGGCACCATGTTTGAATTAGATATTCTGCAGATTTGAGTTAGGGAATATTCAAATTTGAACTTTTGTTCCTAGCGTTTTCTTGGTCACAATGTTATTAGAGGGATAACATGAAATCTATGCCAACCATCTAAAACACTTCAAGAATCCATCTAAAATACCATGACTTCAAATTGGGCATTCAAATAGTGTGAAATATCCTACATTCCAAGTGTTTGTCAAAAGTACACACTCAGGAATTCATATAAAATTTCTACAACAATGATTAATTTCATAAAAACCTCTATAAACATTTCAGTGGAAAATTGTTTGTCGAAAGGCCAACACAGTAAAACCAAGAAAAAGGCCAAAAATAATTGAGTGGGAATTTTACAGTTTTAAATGCACACAAAGCTCTTCATTAATACATTGCTCATTTAGGAAATAAGGATCGGTATCCAGATTGGCCATTACTCATAGATTTATTCTCATCTAGTATAATATTTGAACACCCCTACACTCATAATTGAATTTTTCTGACATGGACTATTCTTTTACCAGAATCCTAATAGTCTCATATTTTTAACAAGCTAGGTGACAACAACAAGGCAAAGAGATTTCTACATGAACCTAGATTTGAAGGATTTCTACATAGCAGTTGTGTTCGGTTGAGATAGTTCAGGTGTTGGTTGGAGAATGTTTTCCATTTCATTATTTGGATAATGACATGGAAATTTCTGAGCCTTCCACATGTCTTTTTGATTTTCCCTTTATTATCCAAACCAACTCCCTTCTTTGTCTCCCTTGTAAATGTGGAATATTTTAATTGATCCCAAAGTTGTTGATGTGGATGTTCCCTACATCGTGGATATTTGATGGTATACATAGACATCTATATCCCTTTGTCTATATTATATGCAAAAGATTCATGAGTCACTTAGGGAATCAAAATATTGTAATGCTATGAGGTTTAATTTTCAAAACCCTTACAAAATTGAAATATTTATAGAACTCAATGAAACCCATATTTATAGAACTCAATGAAACATATGCACTCTTCCTTTAAAGCATTGATTTTACTCTTATGTTGTAATATACACTCCATGATAAAAACAGACCCTGCATTATGATTATCTTCCTAAACATGGATTCTACTAATATATGAGAAGATAGAGGCCTGGTTCTTAGCAATTAGGTCCTCTTGTTTATGAAGAAATTGATAGATTTATATTATTTTACAATAGGGGTAGTGTCCAGGTTGGCTATGGCTCTCGATGCTAACTATAAACTAGAGATATTACAACTAATTTGTGTGAATAAAAGCAAATTCCCCTTCAATAGATCCCTCCAAGAACTCCTCAAATGACCAATGAAGAATATCCCCAAACTGCCTATGTCATTTTGACCAATGCCTTGAGATTTGTAAGATTTCATTGAGATTTGTGAACGAACTCAGGAATTGTGAAGATACCTTGGGAGATGTGAAAATTACAAATGCCATAATGAATCCCCTGCAATGTCCACTTAGCCACAATTTCCATTCACCATTAATACGACCAATATGTAATTGTGGTCTTTGAATAATGTCTTTCTCCATTTGTCCTTTTTGGATGGAGTGAGTCAAGGTAATTAAAAAAATTGTCATTTTTTGGATGAAGTGAGTCAAGGTAATGGACAACAAAAACAACATCACTTATCCCATTGTCAATAACTCACACCCATGCCTTAGACTTTACAATTTTGTAGCCATCGATGGGTTACGAACTAATAGCAACTCTTATATCTGTTACTTAACAATGTACTTTACTCTCAATTGCTCGCTCATTAGGAGTTACAAGTTAGATAAAGGTTATATTGGTTTAGAATTGTGCTTTATAGGGATTAGGGGTTAATGTTTATAGGGATAGGTATGGCGAGAATTAAGGGTTAGGTGTTAGGGATGATAAGGGTTATAGTGTTATGGATTAAAGTGGTTATATGGTTTGAGTATTATAAGGATTAATGTTTGTGAGACATAGGATGTATTAGGTGCCTAGGGTTTATAATTTAGGCTTAGAACTATAAATACTAATGTTTATCTTTCATAGAACTATAAATACTAATATCCCAATCACCCTCACTTCAAGGCCAAATTTAGCTACATCATTATGAATCACTACACCAAGACTTACTGATCCATGTTGATCATAAGTAATTCCAAAGTCATCAAGCCATCTTCTCTTTCTAGATCACTAATAACCCTATCACTGCCTAGAATTACAATTTCATAATTTGTTGTAACAAATCATTACCACCCAGGTTCTACTCTCATCAAGTTCAACTCCTCGTCATCCACAACTTCCCATCATACTAAACAGTTAATCCAGTGTCATCTCTTCTTTCATACATTTATGTTGTAGGTTTCACTGTTGGGTCCCTTGAACCAACTATTTGTATTACATTCTTTGATGCATTTCTACTAGGTCCTTCATGGTGACGTTAACTTATTTGTCATTATTTGAATCCATCATATATCTTAGAAAAGAATGCCCATGTTGGTGTCTGCATATCTTTTGATCCCAACAGCTTGAAGCAAGTTTCCAAACATTTTTTGAGGACAGAAAATAAAATCTTGAAAAGACCTAAATAACCTTCTACAGTGTCTCCCATAGTGGATTATCTTTCTGTATTATTTTTTATTCGATTTCAGAAAAGAATTATTTCCATCCATGCAAAATTTTAAAATTAATGTTTACAAACATGTATATTACCTTGCCCATCAAGTTGGTGAAGAATGACAATATACTTTGGAAAACCATTGAACATATGCTTCTATCAACTGACTTGTTTGAAGTCATTGATATAGTGGCACATGGGATATTTCGCAGGAATTTGTTGTCTCAAAACATGTGACATCACCATATTCCCCTTGCAATGCTATAGAGGAACTCCAAATACAATACATTCTGTGGTGATTTCTGATGGACATGGTTATTAATTTACATACAAATATAACATTGCTAAATCCTTATTTTTTTATAATTAGATCACCCGACAAGATGTAAGAAACCAACAATGTTTTTCTTTGCCAACCTATTAGCAATATGTACAATAGATCCATGAGTTCAATGAAACCCATATCTATAGAACTCAATGAAACATATGCACTCTTCCTTTAAGGCATTGATTTTCCTCTTATGTTGTAATAGAGACTCCGTGATAAAAACAGACACTGTATTATGATTATCTTCCTGAACATGGATTCTACTAATAGATGAGAAGATAGAGGCCTAGTTCTCAGCAATTAGGTCCTCCTGTTTACGAAGAAATTGATAGATTTATATTATTTTACAATAGGGGTATAAAATCCAAACGGAGTAGCATAACATAATTTCGTAAGTTCCCGCAAGTCTAGTCAAGGTGACATCCAACTTCCAATTGTCAAGCAGAATGAGCATTTAGAGAGAACATGGATAAGAATTAATTCATAATGTTATGAATTATATCAAACATTATCCTTTTGACAAGTGAATAATGTTATGAATGTTATCAACGAAGATCCTTTAGATCCATGGTCGTTATGAATGTTATCAATGAAGATCCTTTAGATCCATGGTCGTTATGAATGTCATCAACGAAGATCTGATGATGAACCAGGATTTGACTTATTTATATCATATTGCAATATTTATTTTCTCATGTGTGACTAAATGTTAACACCTACTTGAAACCTGTCCTCCTTTCTATGCTAGTCATGTTTGGCCTTGTATTTTTCTGGACTCTTCATTAACACATCTTTCATGATCATACATATGTATGAATTTGTTGGAATTGGTGGCCTAGAAGGCAAATATATGTCACCGTATTTGTTACTCCCTTCTTGTATTTGATCACTAGATGAAAGTTTTGTAGGAAACCCCTTCCAAAAATAGTGCCTTGTTTTGTTGGGGCATGCTTTGTGACTACAAATATTGTAGAGGTTGACAATTGATCTGAATTATTATTTCATTGTCTATGATGTCATGGTTCCATTTCTTAACCACTTGTGCCGATTAGAAAATGGTGAACAGTTTCTATGTTCAGGGTGGCATAATCAAACCTTGCAGGAAAACAATCCTACCACAATAGCTCTAAGATGTCTTCATGCATGATTGGTTGTCCATGAGAGGATTTGAAACTATTTAGTATATTGTTCCTAGACATCTCTTGAGTATTTATATCCTTGTATGAATAATGTTTAGGTCTGCCATAAAATCCATAGTCGTGACCTCCATTTGTATTGTCATTATATGAGATGGAGGTCCTAAGATGCTAAGTATGTAATGGTGGGGTCAGTTGTTAAGATGATGGGGAGGTAGGGTTTACGGGAATGTGTTTCACCTTATTTTTTATACTAAATGCAAAAACAAATCATCATAACATCTTCATGAATGATGCCCATGTCGACAAATGCATGTGGAATATGTGTCACTTATCATGCAACATGGATTAGGTAGATACCCTATCTTACCACTACTTCCCTTGTGTTGGCAGCCAATTCAATGTTTTCAATTGCCCTTAAATCTGCCTACACCTATGTCTATGAACTTCAAATTTTTGTCGCATTTTGCAAACATAAGACATTTTTATTTCATGCGACATTTGCAAATTGGTTTCGAGTTATTTTTCACGACTGAAAGTGTGAAAACTCCCCCATCATTCTTTGGACTGTCATGATTTACTCACTGATATTCTGATTGGTACTTACCTTTGGTTTGTTTTTCGAACTATGTCCATTTGCTTGTTATCACTCTGATTGCRCAACTTGATTTCTTATTAAATTGCTAAGGCATTGAGTATGTTGATTGATGAATTATACTTGATTACATAGGGGTCATGGTGAATGTAAAGTTTTTATATGGTATGATCCTTATTACTATAAACTCTTGACTTATCAATTTTATGAAATCTCTTGTTGCAATGTTTATAAAATTTGATTAGGCAAAAGAGCATGATTCACTTATGAGCTTGATGTCATATTGAATGGTGAGGTTTGATTATACACATGGCGCATTGGTGAAACATTTGTATTTTGGATTTAATGGTTTGAATTATCTCATGGTGCGTGGTTAATTCTTGGGTTTACATTGAATGACCG
>ML779699.1:198014-229484 GCA_009831015.1 Picea engelmannii | reverse complement strand
AAAATGTCTCCTTGGTATATATAGGAGACTAGGAGGTATAATTACAACTAATGGCCTAAAGCCGACATAAATAAAATAACATTACTAATATAATATGCCCCAATTAAGGGGTAATGAGCCAACATTAGGGCTTAACATATTTATATTTTTCTATACCATTTATAGAAGTTATGGCATTGCTCAAGTTCAAGTGATAATTTTTTGTTTAGGTTCATTTTGCACAAATCCAACAAACAACAACCTTAATACTATTTTTTCTTATATCCATATGATAAATTTATCATGTCCTTAGTGTTTTCACATTTTTAATATGTCCTTAATATGCCCAAAATCAAGAGGGATATCACATTAAATTAGGTGGTTGACCACTAATATTGGTAATTTCACCCTAGTCTAATTGTGCATCGAAAACTAAAGATATAAAATTTTTATTTAGAACAGTGAATATGATGATGGACTACTAACTAACAACACGTGCACATGCAACTGAAGGTACAACCAAATAGGTACCTACCAGATATTTCTTCTTCGAGTGAGGAAAGCTTAGGACAAATAGAGATCGGAAATGTGACTACATCTAGTAGATATGATAAGCAAATAAGGACCAGAGGTGAAAAATTCAAAATAAAATTTTGTAGACGCATGAAATTTTTTCTTACCGAAGGAGGATCATGCTCTTATGATGATGAGAGCATAGGAGACATAGATGTTCCACTCAAGTATAAGCATCTAGTGAAGAAATGGGTACCTAAGGAACTACCTCCTATAGATGTTGACTTCGTTGTCAAAAATAGGGCATATCGCATTGCACCATCCTCCCTGCATGGCTTGGGGCTATTTTCCATGGATGGAATAATTGTAAAATACAATACAGTAACTGAATTGATGGACTATGTCGGACCATGTTACAATTATAACGATTGGATGTGGCTGGTCTGATACATGTGAAGTATGCAGAGATATGAACTCGCCACAAATTATATACAACTAATAAACAAGGATAAAAATAAGGGAGCGACTATCTATATTGATGGAAGGCCTAAAGCTTCCGGCAATATCGCAGGGTTTATAAACAACACACAACCCGAGACAACAAACAAACAACCAAATTGAATATATGAGGGATGTGAAGAGAATCAGGTAGTCCTATGCGCAATAAAAAAGATAGCTCCTGGGGAAGAGTTATTAGTGGATTACCATTTGAATCGAATAGAAAAATTGACTAATAGTGTGCAGGTTCTTATGCAACACCTCTTTAAGAAACCTCTACTTATTGCATTATATTTTTTTATTATCTTTAATATTGTTGTAAATATTATCTTTAACATTGTTTTTTTTGTTATCATTAACAATTTTTTAAATATTTGGGGGTTCTAATTATATTATAATGTGGTAGGATGATTGTGGAAAAGGGCCATCTGCAGAACATGTAAATGATTATCAATTTCCACTTTCATTTTACGTTCTTTTTATTATTTTCTTATATAATTTTATTGAAATAACATTGTTTTTGCTGAAATTATATGTAGTCAGCAAGCCATGTGGATCATGATTCTGCCAATGAGGAGGGGTTTTATTCTTGCGTTGATCCGATGCTCTTATTAAAAAAAAAGATCATTAAAGATAACAAGGGACTTGGTAGCTTGTTAGATCGTCAAGAACAAACTCCCGACGCCAAAGAAAATATCAAGCTCCTTATGTCACAACTTAACACATATAAGGTAATAACCATAATTTAAATTTTTATTTTTTTTAATGCACTCATATGTTCAATTATGATACTTTGTTCTTTAACTTTTACATTATCTCACAAAAAAACATTTTCCTTTTTATAAAGGAATATTTGGAGCCTGTTCAACCCGATGTTGGTAGTAGTGGCTCTACATAGATGCTACAGAGTCCTGATGCAGGCGGTCATACAACTACTAGACCACTATTTACTTCTCCATATTCCACACCTCATTTAGATAGGAGCCATGACTCAGATCGACAGGCATCCACACCTCAATCAGAGTCTAGAGATGGTGGCAAAGATGACGATCATAGTGATGTGGTTGAGATGGTTTCATTTCATGGAGCTAGACATATGACAACCACGGGGACCCTTCTGTGCACATTTTTGGTCGACGATAATGGAATTCCATTAAAACAATCAAGACTCCTAGGTAGTTTTAATTCATATTTTAATCGTTTAATGTTTCCCTCATACAGAAATCATCTAGATTATTAATTTTAAATTAATGATCATATCTTTTTGTGTGTAGGAAACAACCTTTTTTATAGGCACGTAGAGAGCAAGGTCTTGTCTATTTCTGGGGAAACCTTACGCATGAGGTAGAATTGCTAGAATTCCAACCTCAAAAATGAACTTATGGATTATCTTGAAGGCCTCTTTGGTGTAGACACATTCAATAAAAAAGCGGTCACATATGCAATGGGTGAATATTTAAAATATACGCGGGATGTTTATAGACGAAGCTTGGCAAGAAATCCTAGGTATGAGCATCCTCCCTCAATTCCAAAGAGGGAGTGGAAGGCGATCATTGATGATGCAAAAGAGAAGATTTTGAAAAAATCAGGAGAACAAATAACTTGTACACCAAGGTAAATTACAATTTTTTGAATTCAATACTAGATTTATTTTTCTTTAGATCTAAATAAAAGTGTGGTTATATATAACATACTTGAAAAGTTTGATGATAGGTTTCCTGACACTTCGAAGGCAACCAAAGAAAGGATTTCCAAACATGGCCAACACAAGCTAGGCCAGGGCGGCTACTCGAGGTTACAGTCACGAATCGTAAGTACCCAAACATCTTAAGAATATTATTCATATCACCTTACAACTTTAAGGTAATTGCAACCAAAAACATAAAAAAAACCATACCCTTATGTAATGCAGGGTGATGACTTAAGAATTGAAACCATGGAGGAAGACCTCCAAATTGGTTACAAGTATGGTTATAAAGTCATGGTTGATCGTAGGAAAAGCATGGGGCAGACCCCGAGATCCAATTTGTGGGATAAGGCAAATAAAAATCAGTCCACATTAACCTTTTGTTACTTATAAAATACGTAAATGTTTGATATCGTCCATAATTTAATGTCTTAATTTGTTTTAATCAAGAGAGTAGTACTATCAACAAAACCATTAGTATTGGACAACAGAGCGTTGATAGTGAAACACATCCAAAAGATCATGGTGCTCCCTAGCAGCCCCATCCCAGTGAGGTGCAACCCCAAGATGTTCCTATGACGGAGGCCCACGACGGTAAAATGTCTATATATTAATCATATACTTAATAATTTTGTACTTATAATCTTTGACATTTCAATGGAAAAGAATATCATAGATGATCCTCCTCAACCTAAAGATCAAGTGAACAGGGTGAAAACCATTCCAATGGTGCCGACTAGAGGACCAGGTAAATAATTACATTGCAGAGTTTTTTTTTAATATTAATGAATTACTTCAATGATATTTAAAAATTGGCCATATAAATTTAATATTTTTTATTTTTTTAGGTGATGGTCCCTCACAGCAGCATCCACACTGTGGGTATGAGACCAGATGTACTCAGCATGAAAGGAATGAAGAAACATCAACTGCTAAAGAGAACCCAGTAAACGAAGACATGGACATGGATGAT
The DNA here is from genome assembly GCA_009831015.1 of Picea engelmannii. Lineage (NCBI taxonomy): Eukaryota > Viridiplantae > Streptophyta > Pinopsida > Pinales > Pinaceae > Picea > Picea engelmannii. The sequence continues at coordinate 225,834 of ML779699.1, read as the reverse complement.
TTGCTCAAGAACTTGAAAGCACAAAAGAAGACTAAAATAAATTCATGATGTCATGTGATAATTTTGTAAGACAGTTAGATGTACATTATATAGCTAATAATATACACAAGGCTTTTTCTATGATGTGTATATATCTGTGAATGTAATTTTGTTATACACTTAATGATAATTTCAACTTCTCTTAATGATGCAACTTCCAAACTCTTGTGACATGATATATGCATCTTTGAAATTCTTGTGACATGTTTCATCGTGTCTCACATGACAAAGAGAATTACCATTATTTTCATTGTGTCATGGGCATGGTGTTGCTACTCAACATTTCCTCAAAGACTACTTATTCATTCCTCTATGATATGTACAATGATGTTGAACCTTCCACAAATCATTGCCAGTAGAAAAATAAGCCAAGGACAAGAACCCAAGGATTTCAATTTTAAGGTCTTGTGATTCCACAAGGTGGGATACAAAGAGGAATTGTATCCATGCATAAGCATGCTAAATACCTTGATTGAGAATGTGGATGTAACAAGTTGAACATTGAAATCATAGAGTGATGACATAATCGAGCAATATGGGTGGTCATAGATGTTTAGCTATTATTTAGTCATTTAACCTTTTAATGTCTTTGAAAAATGAAGGTTTGAAGGGTGGTCACCTCCACGATCCAAAAAACATTTCTGAAAAGGTATAAATCATTTTCTTCTCTTGTGTCATGAAATTTTCCTTCATTTCCTTGTATACTTAAATTCAAAATCGGAAAGAAAAATGACACAGGATGCATAATACATAAAAAATTTATGACAAGATGCAACATAAGGAATATATTCACTTTATGTACTTCATGGTCCCTTAGATATATTATTCTCTCTAGTTCTCTTTAGTGTGGATATAAAGAGCTTGATCTATTGTATTCTTTCTAAGAATTTCCCAAAATAACTATATTTGTCTCTCAAGGATATAAAGAGCATATAATGGATAGTGAATGATGAATTGTTATCTTACCTATCCTATATGATCACCTACAACCACTATATTTCATCCAAATTCTACAATTTTCCTCTTCTTGATGTTGATTTTCGTTAATTTCCAAATTGGTATGGGTTGTGTTGGCACAGGGGCAGACCCAGGGTTCAACGCTACAACAACACACCAACAAATCCCTAACTACTGGCCCTTTCAGCAACACCTGCAAAGTAGGTGCAGTCTCACCTGAAGCAGTTATGAGTGGCTTGTAGGATAGAGATGTCTACAACCAAAGGGAATATCAAGGGGATATAACACAAGAACAACACAACATTCATATATCACTTATCAACTTAGATCTATTCTGCACATATACTTATCATATCTAAAATAGTAATTCAATCACAATATATCAATGACATAGACAAAATATCAATCACACACAACACAAAATATATGTGGTTCACCCTCTCCCTAGGGCTACGTCCACATAATTTTGCTATAATATATTGAGGTAAAGCATACAGTTCTTGTCTGCACTCTTAGCTGGAAGATCTTATTTCTTCTCCTCTCTTTCTCTCCCTTCCCCATGCACCTAGTTGTAGGGTTGATCTTTGCACCTAGTTGAATATCTTACAATACCAGAAGTCTCTCACTCTTAGCACTTCTCTCTCTCTCTCTCTCGATACAATACCTAATCACATCAACAATACAACCAGATCAACAACAATATCGTACCAACTCAACCCAGATCCTTTAGACCTTTATTTATACATTACAATAGCTCACTGACAGCTTTAGGCTGAAACCTAGGTGTCCAAAACCCTAGATACCAAAAACCTAGGTGTCTAAAACCCTAGGTCAACTTGACCCATATTTTCAAGGCTTCGCCAACTTGTCTTTCCTTTCTTCTCGCGCGGTGCTCCAAAGCATCCAACGGTGGCTTTGATTTCTTGCTAAGTTGTCCATGATCCTTCTTCCTTGCTTACCTGTCATCCTCGATCTCCTCGTCCAACGAATTTCTCTATTGGCCTTTGCTCCATCTTTTCTTCTTTTTTGTTCACTTTGACCCAATAACAGTCATTGTGTCTTCCGCAAAGTTCGCATTCTCCCTTTTATTCCTTGATATTTACTTGCTTCCATACCCAAGGGACAATAGGCTGCCAACACTCACCTGTGACTCATCCCGAGGCACTTCAGATATGATCTTCTTGTTTTACTTTGATTCTTGACTGCGCAGTGCAGCCTTTGCTTTCTACTCCATGGCTTCTCCCTTTTGCAGACTATCATTTTTGTGTCTGGTACCTAGTTTCAACTGCACCTAGTACCTATACCCTTTTCTTTATGCCTTCACCGAGAGCTAGGAGGCAACTGGTTGTCATAGTACAACTTCAGTTGGCTCCCATTCACTAATCCTTCCTTCCACTCCTTATTTAGAGTCTTCAATTGTGTAGCGCCTCCCTCTGTAACATAAGTGATCTCATATGGCCCTAGCCAATGCATTATGAAATTTCCAGGATGTTTTATGAACTTGATGTGATAAACTAGTACTAGATCACCTTGTTTCAATACCTTCTTCTTGATTTTCCTATCACGATAGGCCTTCTCTCTTTCCTTTTGTACTTGTTGATGGAATCCTGCAACAAATTTGTCTTATTCCAATTCAACCAACTGTGAAAGCCTTTCATGAGCAACGCCAAGGTCATCCATATCTGTAAAGGCAACAATTCTCAGGCTTGGTACCAGATATTCCATTGGAACAAAAGATTCAAGACCATATACCAACTTTAAGGGGGTTTGCATTGTTAGTTTCTTGCAAGTGGTTCTATAGGCCTATAATACTGCTGGTACTCTCAAATCCCAATCATCTCTGTTCACAATGCAAATCTTCATGAGTGTTGTCTCCAAGATCTTTTTGAATGCTTCAACTGTCCCATTTTCTCATGGGTGGTATGGTGTGCTCTTCTGATGGTGGATTGCAAATTATTCAGTAAGGGCTTCAACTATATTATTGATGAAATGTCCTTGAAAACTCATAATGATATTTGGGCATCCAAACCTAGTTATGATGTCATCAAATATGAATTTCGCATATTTAGTGGCACTACAGTCCTTGACTTCTCTTGCTTTGGCCCATCTAGTCAAGTATTATGTTGTTGTAATTATGTACCTTGCTCCTCTATGCTTTCCTAATGGATTTATAGGTCCAACAAAGTCAATGGCCCATTTCCCAAATTCTTGTAGGTTCAGCTGCGTTGCTAATGGAATTTCATCTCTTCTGGATGGTTTCCCAACTCTTTGGCATACATTATTGGCTCTAGAATAATCTTTAGCATCTCTGTGTAAGGTAGGCCACCAAAGGCCAGCTCTAAGAACCTTTTGCACAGTTTTGTTTCGTGCATAATGTCCTCCTATGATGCCTTCATGAAATTATGCAAGGATCAATGGTATTTTTTCCTCCATAACACACCTTCTCAATATCTCATCAGGTCTCATATTGTATAGATGTCTGGCTATAAGTGAGAAATCTGCAGTGCACACTACTAGCTATTTCTTATGAGTAATTGTGTACTCACTAGGTGCCATTCATGTTGATAGGAACTGGACTATCTCTATGAAGTGGTCATTGATATTTCTAATGGCCAATAGCTATGCATCTGATAGTGTATCCTCCAAACTGGTAGGCTCTTCTCCATGTTCCAACCTCGACAAGTGGTCAGGGCCTTTGTTCATTCTTCCTGGCTTTACTATGATCTCAAAATCATAGTATTGAAACAACAGAAGCCATCTGCATATTCGCACCCCTAACACTGGCTTGTTGACTAGGTATTTTAGTGTGGAGTGATCAGTAAACATTTTAAAGTGTCCTCCCAACAAGTAGTGGCGAAATTTCTGCAATGCATATACCATGGCTAACCCTTCTCGCTCAGTGGTGGTGTAATTAAGCTCAGTAGTGGATAGCTTCCTACTATCAAAGGCTAACAGGTGGTAAATATCTCCTTCTCCCATATCTATTAACGCAACTCCTAAATAAATGGAAGATGCATAGACATGCACATGAAACTCCTTGGTCCAATCTGGGAAAAACAAAATGGACGCAGTAACCATTTTCTGTTTCAGTGTGTCGAAGATCTGCTAGCATTCCTCTGTCCAACTAAACTGACAATATTTCTTCAACAACTTCTCCATGGGTGTTGTAATCTGAGCATATCCCTTAATGAACTTTCTATAATATCCTATGTGTCCCAACGGAGTGCGCAACTATTTGACTGACGTAGGAGGGGGTAGATCAACTATAATTGCGATCTTGGATGGATCTACCAGAAATCCTTGCTTGCATACAATATGACCTAAAAACACTCCAAATGGTGAAAATAAAATACATTTCTTCAGGTTCAAAGCAATTTGACACTACCTACATTTATCCAACATTATCCTTAGACATTCAATATGATTTTTCAATAAGTTAAAAACAATCCAATCATCAAAGTATGATTCTAAAAATTTATGCAGAAATTCCTTGAATGCTTCGACCACCACCCTAGAAAAGATGGTTGGGGCATTCTTCAATCCAAAAGGAATCACTTTATACTGATATGATCCCCACTCTGTTGCAAATGTGGTCTTATGGCGATCTTCCCTGGAAATCCAGATTCGATGGTATCCTGAAAATCCATCTGTAAAAGAATATACTTCCTGGCCTCCCACATTATCTAACACTTCGTCAGTGAATGGTGTAGGGAAGGGGTCATGAAAACAAGAATCATTCAACTTCATGAGATCTATGCATATCCTGATCTCTCCTATTTTCTTTTCTTTCACCACCATAGAGCTTATCCACTCTGACTCTTCAACAGGTTCTATAATTCCTGCTTCCATCATTTTGTCAAGCTCAATCTTCACTTTCTCCTTATATTTAGGGTTTAGTCTGTAAGGTCTTTGTTTGAATGGTATAGCATATATCTTAAAAGGGATCCTCATATCTCCCATAGGCCCTTTAATTCCCTTCATATCAATGAACTTGGTTGGAAACAAGTCATGATATTCATGCAGTAACTCTGTAATTTTATCAATGGTAGCAATATCCCAATAATCTCCAACATTTGCAAAATTTGGTGTCTACTCTGTTCCAATATTGAATTTCTTAATATTTCTTGGTTGTCCAATAAATGGAAGCTCAAATCCTAGTCCTTCCACATCTCTCTGGCCCTTTGTTTCTACGATGTTCACCTTCCTCAGATCATCATCTTAATCGACATTGATGTTGTACCAGCCCTGCAATTTCTGGAGAGGCACAGTCCATTCATCCTCTTCTTATTCCAAAGTAAGGCTAGATGCCTCCTCGAATACTTTATGTCTCACAATCTATAATGATTGATCTACTAAGGGATATTGAATTTCAATTAAGAAGGTATTTACAAATTTTTGAGTCATACCTTTCCAATGTGTAGTGATGAGGTGCAATTATGCTTTGAGGTACCAGTTGATAGGTGTCGTGTCCAGCGTGTTGATGAATTTGTGTACCCATTTCTCTTGAGGGATGTGGCTCCAGGCTTTCTCACAGCTTCGCACATGGTCCTTTGGGCAGCTTCAACCTGTGTAGTGAACTTCGCAACCTTCTACTTGTGTTGAGAACCTTGCTGTCATCAAGGTGCGACATTGTATCCAAACTGTGATGCTATGTTTATGTGTGTTATAACCCTAATTTGTACCAGACATGCTTACCTGGCATCAGGCCATCTCGGATTCCTTCTTTTCCAAAACAATGTTGAACAACTCTTCTTAAAAGCCCCTTTTATAAAGGCCCACACGCCCTCCTACATTACTGCATGCGTGTACATGCTAGCTGACCCAAGACATCCCGCGTGTACCTACAAAAGCACGAAAAAAGGAAAGTTGTTGATGGAACACACAACCTTGGGTTAGTTAACTAAACCTTTTAGCCATGCATGGTTGGACATTCGACCAAATACCTATCTTCTTCTAGCCTATAAAAGAAGGGTTAGGGGTCCCATTTGGAAGAGGAGAATCATAGTAAATAAACTATACCCAATTGAGAATTCCCTTTGTCTCAACCTTTAGCCATCCTTGTGCAAAGAAAAGTATAGAGAAAAGTTGTTGGAAGATACTGGAAGAAGAGCCCAGGACCAGGATCGAGGAGCAGTATCCAAATTTATCATTGTAAGGTATCATTGTGAAGTTAATAAGAGAATTTCTTTTCCCGTCCCGCCATATGAGATTGTCATTATTGGAATATTGATTGTATGATTGATTAAATCTCTAACCCATTAATTCATAGATCAAATGCATGTGGAGTTATTTGTTTTTCTTTAGTGAATGCAGGTCATCATTGGGAGGATATTTGCAGTCAAAGAACGACCAAGTGAGAAAAGGATCAACATCAAACACGAAAAATAAGGTACGTCAACTTAATCTCTTGAGCCTTGTATTTACATATGAGTAATGGGGGTCTAGGCATGGGATGATGGTAAAAAGTAAGAATCTTTAGGTCATTTATTCATGCATTATAAATCCCTTAGTGCTAGTTCGTAGGAGGGATTTCCCACCCAAAACAAAATTGGTGACCATACTGGGGATCTCTAGGGTTTCTGGGAATATTTTTTGGGTATTTTTAAAAAATGGTTTCATTCCTTGTTTTTAAAGTTTCTGCAAAAGTCTGAGATAACAAAGATTCTAGTCTTCCATACCAGTTATCTCTGTTTCTTTTCTTGACTGCATTTTTTTTCTTTTTTGAGACCCACAGAGGTACACGCGGCCTGTATAAGGTCTGCACACGTGTACCCGTGCCCTACCTTCTCACAGCCCGCGTGTACACGCTAGTTGAGAAAGTGTCAGTCACGTGTATGATTCCAGAAAATTTATTTTAGAGAGGTAATCATCCTCTCCCCTGTCAGAAATAGTCCTTCTCAGGGGTTTTCTAGAACTCTTTCTAGTCTTTGTTGTTTGTAGTCTATAGCTTAGGTTTCACCTTAGATTGGTTTGTTTTATGAATTTTTCCTTGAATTGTTTTCTTTTTTCTGTTAAAGTAAGTGTCTGAGTCTTCAAGAGATCTTGGTTCTCAGTACCAGTAGTCTCTTCCTGGGTTGTATTGCTTGGCCCTTCATTTTTCTCATAGTTTCAGAGATACACGTGGCCTGTATAAGGCCAACATGCATGTACATGCGCTCTGACTTTACACAGCTCGCGTGCACATGCTTGTTGTTGAACTGTCAGCAGTGTGCTTGTGGAGAAAATTTTTGTTGAAGGTGAGGCAGTCATCCTTTACTTTGAAAAGAGTTATACCTCTTAGTTTTTTGGGTCTCTGTCATAGCGGTCAGTAACTTAGGTTTGATCACATCAATAGGTTTCTTTTTCATTAAGAAGTTTTTCTCAAAATTTTCTTTTATAGGGTTTTTAGACAAGTGTGAGAGTCCAATTTTAATTTGCTTGTGTGTGATTTTTAATGTGACTCTTTGCGATCTGTGCTTAAGCCAGAAGTTTTCTTGGTTTTTACTTGTTGATATTTTTCCTTTTTTCTTTGTGAGCATTCAAATAAAAAAAACAAAAAAACTTTTATTTCTTTATTTGGTTAAATAGTGTTGTTTTGCATTAGTAACCAGGGAAAAGTCTTTGCTTTCATATGTTCTTGATGGTTTACTTAGATCATAAGTAGCTCATAGTTGAGTGAAATCCTACTTTGAGTTTATTGTTCAAAGATCTTAGAAAATTTTTAAGTTTGAAAAGTTGTTTAAGATTTGAGTTAAGTGAAGGTATTTTGTTTCTAGCTTTCTGTTTATTTTTCTTTCATCTTTCAAACATCACTAGTTTCACTTTCATAACCTTTGACTTAAGACAAGCCATAAAAATTAATGCTAAATCTAAAATTCATTAGACCTTTTATATTTGTAGGGTCAACCAACTAGTTTAGTGTTAGGGCCTTGAATTAGGTTGGAGAGGAAACTCTTCAAGGCAATTAAATCAAACATTGGAGTCTGAGTTAGGGAGTGTCAAAGTCTAGTATCTTGAAATTTATCCGGGACCCCCCTCTAACACAGGGGCTAAACATGAGGTTGTGTGCGGAAAGGTAGCAGAGATAAACCCTCCAAAGTTGGACCAATCGTAGTGGAGAACACATATAGAGGGCTTGTATTGGGATTCCATCGATTGCATTTGCCACGGAGCTTCATGGGTCTTGAATCCATTCGAGGTCCTCACTTTTCTTCCATACCACTTGTCTTTGATACTCTTGACATTTTTTGGGCTCGATACCCTTCTCATTATGGTCTACCTGACTTTTGACTATACCCGCCTGATGACTGTTCACGCGCTGGCAACCTAGTTGCCTATCTTTTTAAAGACATACACAGGTGACTGCGGGGGTATACCACAGTACCTAGGACAGACATCGAGCCATGCTTTGCAGAGTATACCCGGAGGGTGCTTCCGTGTTCGAGTTTCACTTGCACTGGTAAGTTTCTCTAGTGTTGGTTGTTGTAATTGTTCTTCCAACTAATTTAGTGTTTGCTTGTTTTATCTTGGAGGGATTTTTTTAGTGTGTGTTGTTTTTTGAACAAATAGAAATCCCTAGGGTGTTTTCGATCTTCTCACACAGTGGAGGATAACGATCTCTTCCAGTCATGAAGGCTTCTGGACCTATCACCAATTACACTAGAGCCACCTCCACCACCACTAAGGTGAAAGCTACACCAACAAGGGTCTTTTGAAGCGACTGGGTCACAAAAAATTGTACCCGACCAACATCCGGAGGAAATGACAGTTTTAGAATTTGGAGCGAAATATATTGGTCCATCCGAAACTCAAACAATTGATCTTTTGACACCCATCATCATAAATATTCACCCTTACGAGTGCCAGACAATGTCTCACGCAGAAATGGAAACAAATGATATCACTTCTTCTGGGAATTCTTCAATTCCCACTACGGTTTTCACCACAGGAGAGTTTCCACCTCCTAACCCACCATCACCGGTCCAAGCCACCATGGTATCGACTGCCTCTACCTCAAACAGTGGTCCAATCCTGTCTATGGTGGCAGCCACAACCCCTTTCACACCGAGTGTGATAGGCCCTCCGTTCTCATACAGGATGCCTAGCTCAGGTACAAGTCCTATACTTTCCTAATCCACTTCAAAGACTTTAGGTATGGGGGAAGGGAGCTCTAACGCTCCTCTGCAAGGCCACATGGGGGGAACTTTAGCTCCTTTTAATGCTTTCACTTATAGGGGAGATCATATACTTCCTTCGTCCCCTTCGCTCGGTGGCACCCACCTATAATCTGTCAGGCCACCTACACACCATAGTTTATTTGGAGCAGGGAGTCAAGGACCACCCTCTCATAATATGTTGGTAGGTTTGACACTATTTTCTTTGTTCGGTGCGTTTGGTAACAACTCTTTCTCATCTGCTTCTTTCCCGACTAGGGGAAATGCGGGTTACGAAAAACCTATTCCTATGCAAGGTACTATTCCTACATAGGGGGCAAACCCAGGAACTTCTTTCACATCAGGGCCTTGGAATTCTTGGCAGGGATCAGTTCCCTCATCACGAATGTTGATATCGGGCAATTCTTTTTCACAACCAATGGAACCCCGGACAAGGTACTATGCCTATCCCCATGGGATCAGCATGGAGAAACCCTTCCCAGAGTCCTCCGAATGTAATGCATGCCCAACCATCTACGTCCTATTTTGGGAATCAACCGATGATGTCTCCTCACATGTAGAATCCATACATTGGTCATGGCCATGGTTTTTACCAGAAGCTGAACATTTCCTGGCAACCTGGTGCGAGTCAAAATCCAGGTCCCTTTTTCCATGGTTATCACCAACAACCCAAACTACCTTTCCTAGCAACCTTGCATTTGCGAGAATTGATAAGGTTGTTGAATGACCCTATCTATCACGATCCACATTGGCCCCTTATGCTGACGAAGTTTCCTTGAGACATACCAAAGTTTGAGGCCAAGCCTAATGAAGATCCAGGAGATCATGTGACCACCTTCCATCTTTGGTGCTCATCTAACTCATTGAAATACAACTCCATACAGTTCTGATTGTTTTAACGAACTCTCATAGGGAGTGTCGCGAAATGGTACATTGAGCTCGACCGCTCAGGATACTCTTCCTTCGGCGAATTGGCAATGGCCTTCCTAAACCAATTCCAATTACCTGTGAGATACGACTCTAGAACATAATTGCTGGCCAATTTTTCACAGACAAAAGAGGACCATATCTCTAATCGCATCCGAGAATGGAGAGGCTGGAAGAGTTTAATTAAGGTACCAGTCCCACCAACATTCCTTCTCGAGTGGTTCCTTAAGTCTTTGGTCCCACAGTTATCCAAAGATGTTGCGACATCGTGAGTGTTTTTCGAAGAAGACGCCATCATGAGAGCTCAACAGCTTCAGTTAATCTATTCTCAGTCCGGTTTATTATACGAGATCTTTCCAGATGTGCCATGCTCAATACTTGATAAAACCAGACAAAGAGTTGGACCAAATGCCAATGGTATTGTTGGTTTTTCACACACAAAGCTCGTTAAGCAACTGACGAAGAAATTGCAACAATTGTCTATACAACACACAGTGACCAACCAAACTATTGTTTTGGCTGCTCCCACTACTAAAACGTCATATGTACACACAGTGAAATCGACAAATCCAAAGGCCACCCAACAGCCTAAAGGAAAGAAAAAACAATGAAAGAAGGTTAAGGGGGATAAGAAACCCACTAATAATGTTGGTGGGGGAAACACTGATAAATGAAAGGCGAGGTATCCGTGCAACCTATGCGTGGAATACCACCCGACCCACCAATGTCCTCAGCTTGTAGAGGCCCAAAACTTTGTGACACAATGACAACCTACCGTGTTAACCAATCCATTTTAGCATGGGAAAAACCTAACCCAAGCCTCTACAAGCGCGAAAGGGGGCAGTCAAGGACCCTCTCCGTCTTCGAACAATCCCACATTTGCGAATGTGTATATGATGAAGGGTGATTCTTTTATATCAGCTAGAGCACATGACTACAATAAACCAAGAACTTTTGAGAAGGGTAAAGAATCTGAACTCCCATCTCTTTCTCTCTAGATCGAGAAGACTTTGGGCGAAACAATGACATGCGTCCCAAAAGGCACGTTCAAAAAATATTCTCACAACCCAAATGCAAGGGTCGCCTAGAACTATTCTGTGGTGGAGGATTTGTCTCAAACCCCTTGTGAAATGTCTTCTTTGGAGGTCCTCCAAAGCTACCCTTCCCAAAGGAAATCTTTGTTAGCCGCTTTAGGATCTACCGAGACTTGTAATTCATTTACAATCATGCTGGATACAACTGACTTAAAACCTCGTTTGCCTTACCACACAACATTTCAGATAGTAGTGGCTCACCCCACGAAAAATTTTACTTGGAATATTTTCCGCACGGTGGTTGATGAGGGCGCCTCGACATGCATTATGTCATTGGCATGTTGGAAGGCCATTGTCCAACCTGTTTTGTCTTTGTCACCTACTCTTCTCACTACTTTCGACGGTCGTTCATTCCGACCACATGGTATCATTCCCTCTTTCCCCGTGAAGTTAGGAGGGAAGACCATGTGCGTCGAGGTCAAAGTAGTCGACGTGTCCCTCAACTACAATCTCTTGTTAGGAAGGAGTTGGACTTACGCCATGCAAGCAGTGGTTGCTACAGTTTTCCGGGTCTTGTTGATTCCACACGAGGGGTAGAATGTGACCATTGATCAATTGTCTTTCTCCAGACCTAACCCTTCATTGGGGGTATTCGCGGTCCCAATGATTGATAATCCCCAACCAAGCGTAGTCAATGTAGGGGTTGGTTTGTGCCCATATTTGATGGGTAACTTCGATTACATGCCCCCTCAAGGCGATGCCAAGTTCATATCCGACCACCATAAGGTTGAGATTTTCCAAGTTTCGTCGTTTCGCATCAATTACTTCAACGATCCATGGATAATTCCTTCCCCATCAACCACAATGGAAGGGACAGGGCACTCGGGCATGTCCATGCCCTTGTCCGCAGCTGAAGTAGTGTACTATTTATTCCAGTAAGCTTCGGCCGACACAGATCCAACTCCTTCACAAGAGTTAGACCTGACTCTAGAGCCTATTTGGGCTCAAGGTTATCTCGTTGACACCGATTCGTTAGACTTAGTATTTCCCTCCGACAAACCAGTAATTGAAGCAATGACTAGTTCGGACAAACCCTGGGATGATCTCCCTCACAGATCATACTTCCTCCCAGAGTTAAGGAGAATCGAAGACAGACAATTCACCTTGACTATGACTAGAGATAGGTCTTGTCCTATTAATACCTTAGCTACATATGAGGTTTATGCCAAGGTTAATATGGAAACTATCGCTGAAACCATACCGATCAATATCTCCAGAACCCCTGGAGTCATGGAGAATGTTTTCGTCGGAGCTGACTGTTCCCCTAGAGAGATTCAAATCTACAGAGATCTATTTAGAGAATTCTGTGACATTTTTTCCTGGTCTTACGAGAACTTTCCATGCAACAATCCAAAAATAGTTGAACATGAAATCACAACTTATCCAGATGCCAAGGCTGTTTGGCAGAAGCTTCATCCAGTTAATCCCAGGAAAGTAGTAGCCATTAAGGTTGAAGCTGAGAAACTACTAAAAGCTAGTTTTATCTATCCTATCCATTTGACCCAATGGGTGTCAAATCTTGTGTCAGTCAATAAGAAATAGGGCACGATTCATGTATGTACGGACTTCCATGATTTGAACAAGGCCTGTCCAAAAGATAATTTTCCCACACCATTCATCGACCAAATAATTGATAAATGTGTAGGTTGCGAGGCCTTCTCTTTCATGGATGGTTTTTTGGGATATAATCAAATACAAGTCAAACCCGAAGACCAACACAAAACGACATTCATTTGTCCATGGGGTACATTCAAGTATCGTAAGATTCCCTTTGGTCTCAAAAATGTTGGAGCGAACTTTCAACGGGCCATGTCTTTTTCTTTCCATGATCACAAGAATATAGTCGAGGCCTATTTAGATGATTTAGCATCTCTTTCTCGTAAGAGAAAGGATCATCCCACACACCTCCGACTTATCTTTGAGCGATGTCGCTACTTCTAGATTTTCTTGAATCCAAACAAGTGCAACTTTTTCATAACATCGGGACATGTGTTAGGTTTCATAGTGTCAACAATAGGGATCATGGTCAATCCTCTCAAGGTTGAGGCAATAGTCTAGTTGCCTCCCCCACGCACAATCCTTGAACTTCAGAGTCTACAGGGCAAGGTGAACTTTTTAAGGTGTTTCATCGCTAACTATGTCGAGATCACAAAGGGCTTTATGCACTTACTGAAGAAAGACGTTCTTTTTTATTGGGACGATTCCGCTCAACGCTCTTTTGAAGTGTTGAAACATTCCCTCATAACTGCCCCTCTGCTTCGGCCACCTAACTATAACAAAGATTTCTTATTATACCTGGCTGCAGCAGATTCAACCATCAACATGCTCTTAGTTTAGGAAGATGATTTGTTCTCAGAATATGTGATCTATTATCTGAGTCGAGGCCTAGTCGGACCGAAACTCAATTATTCTCATATCGAAAAACTTGTGTTGGCAGTAGTCCATGTTGTTCAACAGTTTCGTCATTATGTTCTGTTTCGCAAGACCATTGTCATTTCCATTTTGAATCTATTTCAATACATGTTGACATGACAGGTAATAGGGAGAAAGATTGGTAGATGGATAGTCTTCCTCCAAGAATATGACTTATATTTCATTTCAGCGAAATCCAAAAATTCACTGGCCTTCGCAGAACTTATTTCGGAACTTCTGGTTGAGTTAGGTGATGTTGTGCCTAAAGAGTCGCCTATCAAAGGAGATATGTTTTTGATCACATCTTTGGATCCCTAGTATGGATATATACTTATCTATCTCTAGACTTTGAAGTGCCCCACCTCTGCTTCTCATGATGAGCGTTGTCGTATATGCCATCAGGCTAAGAATTATCTCATACTCGACGATACGTTGTATCGAAGAGGTGTAGATTGCATCCTGCACCGATGTATCACTCACAAAGAAGCAATTATCATGCTTAATGATTTCCATATCGGAGCATGTGGCAGTCATTTGTCTAGGTTGGAAACAACCCAAAAGATTTACGAGCAGGTTACTTCTGGCCTACACTAATCAAATATTGTATCGAATTGGTCAAGAAGTTCCACCCATGTCAGATCTTCTCTTGAAAGAAGAGGGCACATCCTGATCCCATGTTTCCTATCATCACAGTTGGTCCCTTCACCAAGTGCGGGATTGACTACACTACATGCAACCCTCCTTCAACAAGGGAGCACCATTATATCATTGTAGCCATAGACTACTTCACGAAGTGGGTCGAAGCTATGCCAACATTCAAATATGATGGAGAGACCGTGGCTCTCTTTTTATTTAACGAGATAATATCAAGGTTCGACGTCCCGAGAGATATTTTCATTGACCATGGAAGTCACTTTCAGAACCAGATGATGATTGGGTTAACATCAAATCTTGGGTTGTGACAAGAACATTCATCACCCTACTACCCCCAAGAAAATGGTCAGGTGGAAGCTGTAAATAAATCTCTTAAGACCATCCTACAGCGAATGATCAACTCAGCCAAGTCAAATTGGCATTTGATGTTATACTCGAAATTATGGGCCTACCGAATGTCTGTTAAGACTGCAACCAGTTTCTCACCTTTTCAATTCCTTTACGGGCTGGAAGCAGTCTTGCCTATCGAATGTGAGATCCCATCCCTAAATTTTCCAGTACAGTTATTGCCAGACACTTGTCCACTTGAAGAACGGTTATTATACCTTGAGTGACTCAATGAGCATTGTCGTGATGTGGCCCTAGCCAACGAGGCTCACAAACATAAAGTCAAGTGTCAGTATGATCGATCTGTTCGTCCTTGGATTTTTTCTGAAGGCGACCATGTCTTGGTCTATGACCAAGATAAGGACCCCTTGGGGGTAGGAAAATTCAAACCCATGTGGTTCAGACCTTTCATCATAAAAGAGGTTCTAAAAAAGGGTGCTTATCGTCTGGTCGACTTTGCGGGAAATGCTTTGGCAGAGCCTAGAAATGGGCTCTACCTCAAGAAGTATTACTCATAGATAGGTCACCTTGGGTAATGTTTTGTAACATATGTATAGTCTTTGTACTATTACTTTCTAGTTTCTTTTAGTATTATGGACGTGCCATTTTTTATATTATATTTTGTCACTGTGGTAGATGTCAAGTGAATCAGAGGTGTTCATTGGGTATGTAGACGGTGCTAGCTGGCACACTTAGAGGCTTGCCTACGCAGCTTGGGTAATTTATACACCTCGAGGTCAGTTATTATCTTCCGGAGGTATATGCTTAGGTGACACCACAAACAATGTTGTCAAGTATAGTACAGTTATTGAGTTTCTTCGTGACGCCCTGTCATTTGGTATCTCTCATCTCCAGGTCTATTTATATGCTCAACTAGTTGTGTCTCATTTAAATAGAGTCTACCGTGTTCATGATACGAATTTACACCAACGATTCCTTAGGGTACGCATCTTAGAACAAATCTTTGATTATATTACATATTTTCATGTTCCTAGGAGATTAAACCAAATTACAGATACTCTAGCTAATCAAATTTTAGACTGGCATCTCGCACACATATAAAAAGACATACACATAAACATGTAAATACATTTTTAAAGGAAAATATGATCCATAAGACACAAAAAGACATTAAAAACCATATATAATATCATCATCATCAGAGTACACAGGTGGACGCAAGCGCCTCAAAAGTATGACCAGTAATGAGTCATGGGGCTTATGCCCTCAAAAATATATATACAAGTGGTGCTCTCGGCATGTGAAAATTCTAGACTAACTAAGGTCAGGGCCTGTGGGCCCTTTTGTAATGATCGACAGAGTTTTCCAAACGTCAAAACAGTCAGACCCACATCTGTGGTGCCCCCACTACATGAGGTTGCATATATGGTGGCAGATCCTCAATATCTGCCATAGGGACTGTGTGGGTGAGCGAGGTAAAGTTTCGCTCGACTCGTCTCAAAACCCTCTCAGCCTCACCGAATGGAAGCTCTCCTACTGCTTCTGGTCCCCCTATGGCCCCTAGCTGAGGACGACGCCTATTCCTCGTGTAATCCACAGGTCACACTAGTCCCACATCTGCACATAATAAACACAATTCTTTCAAATACTCTGGTATAAAAAAAATGATATATAAAAAAAAACAATATAAAAATTACATATGTTTCACAAAAAAAAAAAAAACGATGCAAACTTACCCATCTCTCCTCTCTCCTCGCTAGGAGGTACCGGTATCTCAGGACCTCTCGAGAAATCAATCCCAACATAAGGGTAATCCTCTATGACTGGGATCTATCGTGACAACCAAGAAAATAAATCTTCATCAAAGGAATCATTGGTCCTTCCACCACCTTGTCGTGGTAGTAACACTTCCCATCTGCAAAACACAATAAGAGAGTCATGATGTCCTCATACCACCACTCGAGGACTGAAACTAGGAACTCTTTCAGAGAAGAAAGAGCATAGAATCGTCCCGAACCCGAAGTTCCTCTGCGTCCGCGATCGACAATCTGTCAGTTGCCTCTTCATACAATCTAGCAGTGTAGTTCTCTAGTCATATATCTGTGCATTTAAGTACTGGACTGCACAGTTCATCTGTGCACAAGACACCTGATGTAGAGCTACAGAACCAGTCATCCACCCAATAAGAAACACAATCGCTTACAGTGATAAATCTGTGATCTTGCTTATGGGCACCTGTGAGCTCGATCAGTCTGTACCATCCTCACAATAAAGTATATCAATTTTGATATGTTATGAGGCCCTGAAGGAAATGTCTAGAAATTGACTGGTTCCCCTCTCCTGGAGAGGCTAGTCGAAAAATATATGTCCTCTGTAGTAGGCACTAGTGACTGCCCCTATAACATAAACTCCTCTACGTCGAGATGCCAATAATCAACCAAGGCATTCAGTATCCTAGGTTGTGCCCACATAAAAGGACATAGGAAGAACTTGAGCATCCCACATTGCATTAAGGAAGCAATAGCATTAGGGTCTTCCCCGACCAACTTACTAATCTCCTCATGCTCTCTTTACCTCTAGTGAATATACATCCTGCAAAACACTAAGTTCAGGAGGGTTAACCCTTGATTTTTGAAAAAAATTCATTAAATAAAGGGTCCATGTGGGTTGTAATGATGACAGTCGCTGTACACATGTGCAGTTTTTCCTCTGCCCAAGTGTACACACCACCTTCCATAAGATAGCCTGCATGGACCTAGGGCTGAACTTTTGAAGGTCGACACCCCCCCAAAACTTGAAACTAAAAGAATAAATAAAGATTTAAATTGCAAGAGGAGAGTGTTTATACTTACTTGGTCCAGATGGATGGTCGTTTCGTCCACTGTAGCTCCCAGAATCACCACTTTTATCACAGGGGGTTTTTTGCTCCAGAGTCAATTTCCAAATCAGTAATGGTGATAATGAGCTGCCAACTTCTATTTATAGACTTGTTGGCCCCTTTTTGTCACTTTTTTGGCCCCCTTATCATTTTCTTTAAATTGAAAACCATTTAGACTGATTCAAGAGTTGTGTTGGAAGGTTATGATCGGGTATCATGACATTTTTTTGGAGTTTTGGGTCACTTTTGATGGTCTGTGGGAAAAACCTCAGATGATCAACTTGAGCATATAGGTTAGGTTTCCACCCCAAATTTTGTATCTCGTTGTCTTTATCCCTTTGCCATAGGATCGATCCCATCAGGTTACGACACAGAACCATCATTTCTTCTTTAGAAGTGTCGCGATTTGGTGGTAGAGCTTATCGGAACATGGATGCCCTAGGTAGATCCTAGTTGCGTTACGGTGTCCATGTTGTCACTAATGAATGTGGGCTTGAGAGTCATTTTTATTTTTCCTTATTATGAGTTTGAGCCTCATTTGCATGATTCCTTTTCACTCTTGACCTCACCCTCGAGACTACCAAAAAACATAACGGGTCTTCTTTCAATCCCTTTTCAGACCCTCTAAACATGAAAATATTGTCGAGCGATCTTGTGGCCCTTCACGCTTGTTAAACTGAAATTTGAAGTCACGTCTATCCGGCGGTAGTTTACCCCTTTTTCGGTCCAGACGGTCAACTATACGAATAAAGGTATACTCTAAGGAACTTCAGTTCTCTAGAATATTACTCTTAGGTATCATTTTAACCCTTTTTCGGGTCCAAGGGACTAAATGTACGAAAAAGGAACCCCCATGGAGTCCGTAGTTAAGCGCTTTTAAGACTCCCTAAAATTGAAAAGATCGCCAAGTGACCTTATTCTTTCACACTCGTTAAAATGGTCCAGAAGAACATTCCTAATGGAGTCCATAGTTAATATTTTTTTAGACTCCTTAAAAATGAAAAAATGACCGAGTGATCTTGTCTTTATCACACTCGTTAAAATGGTTTTGAATAGATGTATTTTCGATGCTAGTTTACCCCTTTTTCGAACCGACTAGACTACGCTCGAAAAAGGTACCCCAGTGGAGTCTCCTTTTACATTTTTCAGACTCTCTAAATATGAAAAACCGTCGAGCTTACCTTCTTTGGGCTCGTTAAACTCACATCGAAGGACATTACCATTGTGTGTTTTATTAATCGCATTTGCATACCCATGTCTTCGACCTAATTTCGGCTCCATGTTGTTGTCAACTGAACCATCTAAAGCATGCCTTATACGCAAGCCCTGTAGCGCATTGCCTCTGCGTCTTGACATGTTTTGCCCCTGGAGGATTTTTCCCGAGTGTCCTTACTTTAAACATCAGTCTTGTCCCTGCGCCTTGAACTTGTATGTTTGCAACACTCATTCCTCCTTTGTAATGTAACATTTTTTTATTGTTTTTCCAAAATTATTGAAAAAGACAAAAAAATCAAATATACCCCAAAAAGAGGAAGGGAAAAGTATTTTCTTTATTGGCAACATAATGAGGCACCCTTGGATAAATCACATATGTTTGTTTGTTTGTCAAACTCTGGGATTTAATACGACCTTAGGAAGTTGTTCTCGCTACATAGATTAAACTCTGGGATTTAACTTTTCCTCCATTTGGTTATTCTTCCAAACATATGGAGAGTTTGCGTTGCCTCCTGCCTCATAAACTTATGTTAGTGCCATGCTACCTGAGTCTCATCATTTGTCATGCTATTGTCCATGGGAAGTTTTTACCAAGCCTGAGTCGGACCCTCTGTAGTTTGTCTCTTTACCTCATGCACGGCCATCCTGAACGTCCAATCAAGTCTTTTTTCGAAATCAATGAAGCCTTCAGTCTGATCATCAAGATTCTCTAGTCCATGAACGACGAGTTGTTGAAGACCTTTGGGTAGTGAATTCGTACACTCATATTACACTCCTACCCGAGTTTTGAAGATTTTGAACTTTTTGCTCGAGCTCTGAAGACCTCATCTCCAACCATCAGGCCTTATCAGCTTCTAGAAGATGGATACTCTACACGTATATCTTTTTTATTTCGAGATGTAACTCCATTATGTATTTCTCGTGGCTACACTTTATATAGTTATATGACATGGATCTACAATGTATTTGATTGGTAGACATGATTTTATTTTATCTCGATCATGGGTATGCCTGCCTCGGTGAGACAATTATTATTTTGCAGATGACACCTCCCGATTTCTGGTCCCTGGGCTCACTTGTTCAGCACATCGGTGAAGATTGTTAATGTATTTCGACCATCAGATGCTCTTCTAACATCACACATTAGGGGGCATCTGTTATAACCCTAATTTTCACCATACATGCTTACCTGGCATCAGGCCAGCTCAGATTCCTTCTTTGCCAAAACACTGTTGAACAACTCTTCTTAAAAACCTCTTTTATAAAGGCCCATGTGCCCTGCTACATTAATGCACACGTGTACATGCTAGCTGACCCAAGACAGCCTGCATGTACCTACAAAAGCACGAAAAAAGGAAAGTTGTTGATGAAACACACAACTTTGGGTAAGTTAACTAAACCTTTTGGCCATGCATGGCCAGACATTCGACCAAATACCTAGCTTCTTCTAGCCTGTAAAAGAAGGGTTAGGGGTCCCATTTGGAAGAGGAGAATCATAGTAAAGAAAATATACCCAATTGAGCATTCCCTTTGTCTCAACCTTTAGCCATCCTTGTGCAAAGAGAAGTATAGAGCAAAGAAGTTGGAAGATAGTGGAAGAAGAGCCCAGGACCAGGATCGAGGCGTAGTAGCCAAATTTATCATTGTAAGGTATCATTGTGAAGTTAATAAAAGAATTTATTTTCTCGTCCCGCCATATGAGATTGTCATTATTGGAATATTGATTGTATGATTGATTAAATCTCTAACTCATTAATTCATAGATCAAATGCATGTGGAGTTATTTGTTTGTCTTTAGTGAATGTAGGTCAGTATTGGGAGGAGAGTTACAGTCAAAGAACGACCAAGCACGAAAAGAGATCGACATCAAACACAAAGAATAAGGTATGTCAACTTAATTTCTTGAGCCTTGTATTTACATATGAGTAATAGGGGTCTAGGCATGGGATGATGGTAAAAAGTAAGAATCTTTAGGTCATTTCTACATGCATGATAAAACCCTTAGTGCTAGTCCATAGGAGGGATTTCCCACCCACAACAATGTGTCCCCCACGATATTTATGGTGTGGCTTTCAAGGCCTCATACATCGCCAATAATCTATGTTGTATTGGTACACTTTATTCAAAGTCCAACAAGAAGGTTTCCAAAGGGTTCAGACCATCAAATGTGGGTAAGTTACTTATGGTTGTGTCGATCCAGCGAACTTCTCTGGTTAATATAGCACATATTCTTCTAGATACTTCATACATCTTGTTCTGTCAGTTCTCCAGTGCTTCTTCTAAGTCTAATTAACATGCGCTATCACTTTTCCAGCTTAAGTTTCCATCGGTTGTGGGATTAATGTAATCCTGCTATCTAGTTGTTAGTTTATATATGTTTTCTAATGCATATGTGTGGTCTTATTCTCTGATAGGTTCTGTGTACCGCTGACCTTCATCTGGATCTAAAGGTGTGATGACCCTAAGGCCATATCCTTCAAAAGTCATACATCTTTTCTTTAAGTCAACAACAATATATTTATTGAAGGCCCAATCAATTCCTAACAATGTGGGGTAAGGGCAACTTTCATCAACTATTTCAATTATCTCAAAATATGCAAATGTTCTCACTCCATCAATGTCCACAAGGACATACTCCAATCATCTAAATGGGCTGACAGCTTGTTGGTTATCCATCCTAATCCTAATAGGGGAATAGATCAACTTCAGTTTTCCCATCAGTGACCAGGTTTTCTTCGTCATGATATTGACCTCTGAACCTAAGTCAGACTACATAGTCTATTTCATACTCTCCTATTTGAGCATTCAAATGTAAGTCCTTATTTGTCCTTCTCTTCTTACTGATTTTGTGTACTGCTCTATTCAGTAAGGGGTCTATCTTTCCTAGCTCATATTGCCTGATTAAATTTTTTAATTCTTGTACAACGCTTTCATCTTAAACCAACTTAATACAAGTATGTAAAAATTCCATGAGATTTCTTAACTCTTTTCCTTCTCTTGGCGAAGCAGACTGATCAAATGCTAGAGGCATTTCATATTCTCTCACTTCTGGTATTGTCTTTGATGCAGAACCTTGGTCTCCTATGAATTCTTTTCTTGATTCCTCAAATATTTGTCTTTCTTTCCTTACAACGAAAGTTTGGGTCTTCTCTGTAGGTTTCCTGATTTCTGAATCTTCTGTAGTCTTCTCGTCAGTCAGTATGTATTCTCTTATAAAAACACCTCCTCTAGTTATAAAAAAGACTCTAGGGTCTTCTCCGCGAGGCTCAACATATACTAGTTGCACTTGTAGGTTCTACTGATGTCCTCGTCTTTCTTGAATCTTAGCTAGCAGCATAGGACAATCTTCTATAACATGGTCAAATGAGCTACAGTAGCTGCAAGTGGTACAAGGGTTCTGACAATCCCTCGCAAGGTGTCCTGGTTGTGTGTAGTTATAACAAATGATCTGTCCTTGGCCTCAACTCATTCTTCCTCTGAATCCACCATGAGGATTGAAGTTTCCTCTCCCAGGAGAGTTATATTGTGTAGTGTTTCCTTCTTGTTGTACTTCACCTTGAATCTTATATATGTCTCTCGACCTTTCATGCATGAGATCGTAAGCCCTACAATCCCTATCATCATGTCCTATGGACTTACAGAATGTGCAGTACAAATTTGTAGGTGTTTGAACATACTTTTTGACGTAGTAGCACTCACCAGGGAGATGTTTATTTCTTCATACTTTGCACCAAGGTAAGGTGACTTGATTCAAAGGGCTCGGAGCTCCAGAGGCCAAGTATTCATTCAATAGGGGACAATGTTCCTTGTCATGGAATTATGATCTGCATATGGCACACCATATGTCTTCTCTTTTATATTTTCCCTTGTCTTTCTTCATATCTTCGACCTACAGAGACAAACTATTTAGTTGACTCAAGATATGGCTCATACCTGAGCTAGATTCTCCCATAGGGGTTGATTCTAACTTCATGGCGATCTCTAGCACCTCAACCTGCAAAGAAATCTTCTGTTTCATCAGGGGAAATTTGATGTGTGGTAGAACGAAAGCAATGAACCATTCCTTGTTCTGTTCATCTGGGATCTAAAAATTCAATCGGCCTATTAAGGTCTTAAATCTCTGGTCGAATTCCCAAACAGGTTCAGCTACCTTCTGCTTGATCTCCTTCAGTTCTGTGATACATTGGGATTCTGACTTAGGTTTTTTGAATTCTGCAATTAACGCATTCTTGATCTAATTCAATGGATTAGGTTGTGCAATTCCTTGGACAAGTTTCATGTACCAACTCAATGCGCGATCTTTGAGAGTTCTATTGAACTGATTTATTTTGACAGCTTCATCTATGACATTTTTAATATTCCATACGGCTTCACATAGGAACCAGTGTTGATCGGGATCTTCAGATCAATCTCCCCTAAAGATAGGGAGTCTCATATCATCTTACATAGATCTTGCTAGGGTTCCTAACTGAATATGTGCTGGACTACTATTGATAGTTCTCTGGGTACTCTGGTGACTGGGATTACTCTAGTTTCTTAATACTACTGAATCAACAAGAGGGATAATAGTACTTACTTCGATGGTCTGCGTAGTTTATGAGGTTTTAGGTTCTCTTCAACGAAGCTCTTCAACTTCTCCTTCCTCTGCCCTAGCAGGTTCTGAATGTTCTTTGTTTGTCAGATCTGATTCTTCTCTGCTATAGAAACCTTCCTCCCCGTAGTTCTTCTTAAACAGGTTTTCAAGATGGACTTCTCAGAACACTCTCCCATTGCGCGTATGTCCAACTTTCATGTCACTGTCGCTATCTAAATTCTTGATCATTAGCCTTTCTTGATCCGACCAATCTATTGTATCTTCAAGATGTTCTTCTCATGCAATAGAATCTTGATTCTCATCTTTAGAAAATGAAAAAATTTCCCTCTGGGTCCCTTAAATAAATATCTCTCGGCTTGGTTGTATGATTCTACTATGTCAACAACAAACTTTGTGATGTACCCTCCAATGGTTCTATCGAACCAGTGATATTCTACTCATGATATGAAATTATCAACTCTTTTGACCTTATTGATCAGCTCCTATGTCCAAACCATAGGAGCTCTAGATTGGATCTCAAACTGGGTATCTGCTAATCTAGCTAGCCACTCATATAGCTCCTGATGGATTCCTCCCAAGAATATCTTGTGTATATCGGTAACGATATATTTCTCCAGCCAATCTTCTGATCTAATATTAGGGTTCTTGTTCTGGGCTTCATCAAATTCATTCTCTTGATCTTCAATCCACTTTTGAATATCTATCTTCGATGGAAACCACCTTGACATTCCCTCAAGAAGATTCTTTTCCTAGTAATGGAACCATTTGTTAGCACAGGGGAAGATACAAGGTTCAACCCTACAATAGCGCACTAAAAAATCCCTAACTACTGGCCCTTTCGGAAACACTTTCAAAACAGGTGCAGTCTCACTCGAAGTAGTTATGAGGGGGTTGCAGAACAAATATGTCTACAACCAAAGGGAATATCAAGTGGATCTAACACAAGAACAACACAACATTCATATATCACTTATCAACTTAGATCTATTTTGCACATATACTTATCATATCTAAAACAGTAATGCAATCATAGTATATCAATGATAGAGATAGAAGATTAATCACACACAACACAAAATATACATGGTTCACCCTCTCCCTAGGGCTACGTCCATGGAACTGTGCTATAATATATTGAGGTAAAGCATATAGTTCGTGTTTGCGCTCTTAGCTAGTAGATCTTATTTCTTCTCCTCTCTTTCTCTCCCTTCCTTGCGCACCCAGATGTAGGGTTGATCTTCGTACCTAGCTGAAGATATTACTATACCAGAAGGCTATCACTCTTAGCACTTCTCTCTCTCTCTTGATACAATAACTACTCACATCAACAATAAAACTATATCAACAACAATATCGTACCAACTCAAAAGTACCGACCCGAACCAGGTCCTTTAGACCTTTATTTATACATTACAATAGCTCACTGACAACCTTAGGCCGAAACCTAGGTGTCCAAAACACTAGATACCAAAACCCTACGTGTCTAAAACCCTAGGTCAACTTGACCCATATTTTCAGGGCTTCGTGAACCTATCTTTCCTTTCTTCTTGTGCGGTGCTCCAAAGAATCCAATGGTGGATTTTATTTCTTGTCAAGTTTTCCACGATCCTTCTTCCTTGCTTATCTGTCATCCCTAATCTCCTCTTCCAATGACTTTCTTTCTTAGGCTTTGCTCCATCTTTTCTTCTCTTTTGTTCACTTTGACCCAATAACAATCATTGTGTATTCCGCGAAGTTCACATTCTCCCTTTTCTTCCTTGATCTTCGCTTTATTCCATACCCAAGGACCAGCAGGTTGGAAATGGAGAATAAAACTTGAAATACGTAGAGAATTAATGTTAGAGTGCTTCCCACAATGTTAGAGTCAATGGAAATGATATCATTAGTGGAAATGATGGATGACATTACCTATAACTAGTGGAATGTAGGACTCTTACACTTCCCATGGAATGCAGATTGTACTCAACCCATGCTCCGATTATTATGTGAAAATACTTTCCCCACCAACCTCTTCCATAGATTGAAGGATTGGTTGATAAGAAAAAGAAGGTATATGGCTTCATTTAAGGCACATTGTAGAAGAATATGAGTTTTGAGAATGACCTTGGAGATAGAGGATTTATTTTCCCATAGGTCTCCTTTCATCTTCCCCTATAGTGGAATCATAGTGCCTCTCATGCCTTCATGTGTTTTTTATAGTGGGTTGCATCACCATACATTGAAGCACTTGGAAGGACTAATTACTATTTAACTATTTGAGTGAAGGTCAATTGAGTTGTGGCAGAGTCTTAGGATTGTGTTTTGTATTTGTAAAATTCACCATGCTAAACTCTTACATCGAATCCATACATTATCGTCGACCTATTGAAATAATTATTATCAAATAGTTGTTGTAGCACCCCGAGCACATATTTCAGTTTAGACACAATTTCTTTGAGTATTTCATCTTCTATATTGCTTTATTTATTTTATATGTAACCTTGTAGTTTAGAAATATTTAAGCAATTTTAAACTATAGTGAACTCCATATCATCCATCCATTTCCTTAGGCTTCATGGCCTCCCTCCATTCTTATGAGAACTTCAAGCCTTAGCAATTCTCTTGAACCTCTTGTATAGAAGACGATGCACTAGATACATATGGTTAAGATGTATTTTGATTATGCATGGGGTGCTCAAGCATGGGATGATATTTTACTAGGTAGACTTCATATCTAATCTTCTTTCACAATGTATTCCAAAGGCTAAAAATCCGTTATATAGTGGTGCACTTGAGTTTTACATGGCGTCTTATCTTATGTATTGTGTATGTTTGAGCTAAGAGTTCTCTTGTTTCAAGCCCACCTAGTAGCCTTTCTTTCCCCTTGTACATGGTTATTTCCTCATAGATGTTTATCTATTATTCAGTCATTTAACCTTTTAATGTCTTTGAAAAATGCAAGTTTGAAGGGTGGTCACCTCCACGATCCAAAACACATTTCCAAAAAGGTTTAAATTATTTTCTTCTCTCGCGCCATGAAATTTTCTTTCATTTTTTTGTATACTTAAATTCAAAACCAGAAAAACAAAATGACACATAGCATGCATAACACATAATTTGTTTATCACTGGGAGAAATAGTAATTTTGCATATTCATAAACAAAAAAATGAGACTTATCTTTTAACATAAATTGGTCCAACAGATTGTTCATGTAAGAGAAAATTTCCATTGAACCACAACCATCTAGTGTTGATACCACCACCAACCTAGGCTATGAGGCCACCATGGTGAAAAAATAAATCAATAAGATTCCATATTTCTAATCCCAACCTTTCTACTCACATTCTTACCTAACCTTCTCAACACAAAGCATTACAAGAATGTGATTCATCATGCGTTAGATAAGGAACTCTCTTCCAGTACTGGGAGTAATAGTAATTTTGCATAAATGGAAAATTTACCCCAAGCCCTATAAATGGAATATTTACACAAAAATATAATATGGATGTTATTAAGAGGTTTGGAACACTAGGTATGGGTATCAAGGACTTAACCATGATCCAAGGACAATCACTAGTGCTTAAAGAATATTTATAGGGTTCATGGTTGTATGTCCCACCTATGGATTTTGTACTATCATTATGAGTGATGACAATGTTGTCAATGTCCAAACCAATCAAAATTATGAATGGCCTATTTATAAGAATATTTAACTTCTCCTTGCACAATAAATAAATAGAATAATAGATTAAGACTTCAATTTCTTATTGTAAAACCTCCTATCTTAGCATATTTTAATCCTTTAATCATTATATTATATTCATATATTAAGAAAATTTTACACGGTTGTCGCTAAGATGCTAACTGTTGTCCTTGGACCATGGTTAGGGCCCAAATACAAATCCCTATCATGCCAAACCTCACAGTGGATTCAATATTATACTTTTGGGCTAAAGATTCCATTTATAAAGCTTGTTTGGTGGTTTCAAACCCTATGCATGGTCCATGAACCATAAAGAATATTTTAACACCCACAATACATTGGATTTTATCCTTGGACCATGGGAAATATCTTAATAACCATCTAGAGTGGAAAATATCATAATGATTCCCAAGTGATCTTTTTCCCTATAAAAGATCAAGTTGCAGACATTTTCACAAAGTCTCTTACAGAAGTGAAGTTTTCCAAACTTTGATCTATGTTAGGAGTTTAATAAGTTGTCATTAAGGGGGGATATGCTCTAATGCCTCCTTCTTTCTCCTATTGTGTCACCTTTGTAAATACTTCAAACATATCCTAGGTTGTTCTTAAGTGGGGATGTTAGGATATTTCGACACTTAGGAGTTATTTAATATAAAATTGATCTAATGTGTCATTATCCTAACATGGATAAGGCCTTGAATCCCATCCTTGGTAAAAAATTTATCCTAATTTCATATGTATCCCACTTGGTGGCTAAATATCCCCTTTGAAGGATGCATGTAATGGTTTAAGACCCCATTTTATCCCATGAGCCCTCAAATATTCATTTAGTTGATATGTCTCTTCTTTTCACTACTTTACCATGG
>ML779699.1:173626-188846 GCA_009831015.1 Picea engelmannii | reverse complement strand
GCCAAGAACTAGAGTCTCGCTTCAACACCTTGCAATCTGGTTTCCTCGAGACCCAACAAGAAGTGCAACAACTCAGTGCTACTATTGCCTCCCGTGATGCATCCATCAATACCACCATAAATGCATCCGTAAATGTAGTCGTGTAGTCTGCAATGTCATAAGTCAAACATGAACTGACCACCCAGATTGAATCTGTCTTTGCATCACTCCGCACCAAACTCAAGATCCCTACCGATGACTCTTTTCCTGATGCACATAAAAAGACTGAAGGTCAAACTTCTTCCCATTCCTTTCAACCCCATCACTTTCAACAGGACATACGCCTTCCGCGGGTGGATGTAACCAAATTTGATGGCTTGGAACCCACTGGTTGGGTCACCCAAATGGAACATTATTTCTCTCTCTACAACATTACAGATGACTTTGCCAAACTCCAGTATGGTGTTCTCCATTTAGACCAAGAACGTTGGCAATGGTGGCAATGGAGAAAAACTTCTCGTCAAGGGTATATTGCTTGGACCCAATTTGTGACTGAGATTTATGAACGCTTTGACACTGACACCAACCATTTGGTCCGTTTGACAAAATTGAAGCAATCAGGCACAATAGAAGACTACATAGTTTCATTTGAGCGTCTGGATTTTCGAACAGAGGGCATGACTGATGCTTTCTTTTGAGAGTGTTTTATCAGTGGCCTCAAGGAGGAGATTCAGGCCCATGTCCTCATGGCTCGACCTATGACTTGGGTGGAGGCTACTAAAAAATATAAATAAGCACAACAAATTGTTTCCTCTCAAAAATGTAAGCCTTCCTTTATCCCTTGCCCTAAACTAGTAAACCCCACTACTCCCTCCGCCCCATTAAAAATCCAAAAATTGATCAGAGATGAAATGGTTGAATGCCAACTCAAAGGCCTCTGTTATAATTGTGATGAAAAATATTTCCTAGGCCACAAATGTAAGGAACAAAATATTTTTATGGCCATCTTTGAGGATATTCCAGAAGAGGATGTTGACACTCCCCTTCTACCCGATTCACCAGAAATCACTGACATAAACCCTCCCTCTGACCCTCCCGAAGTGGAATCGATCATTTTCCTCAATTCTCTCACCGGCTTCTCTGCCCCCCAAACCCTCAAGTTAATCGGTTACATCAAGCACCGAAAGGTCATCATTCTGGTTGATAGTGGCAGAACCCACAATTTTATTCATCGCCACATTGCCCAAGAAACCCATTGCTACATCCATGCTATCAACAATTTCCAAATTATGATTGCCAATGGTGGTTCTATGAAATGTGGCGGGTGCTGTGAAAATGTAAGTCTCCAAATCGGTGACTACCACCTAAAATCCCATATGTTTTCTATTGACATGGGCGGTTGCGACATTGTGTTGGGTGCAGACTAGCTAAGGACTTTGGGTCTAATGGATTTTCAGAACTTAACCATGCAATTTGACCAAGGAGGCCACCAATATAAATTCCAAGGCATCACTGTTGGTTCACCTGAGGTCATCAGTTCTCATCGCATGGAAAAACTGCTCAAAAAAGGTCATTCTAGTGTCACTACCCAACTCCATGCCATACAAGCCACAGAGACACCACCAGTGCCGCACGACCTCCAAGCCCTCCTTTATAAACATCAAATGGTATTTTCCACTCCCCAAGGACTCCCTCCTTCCTTTGGTGTCCATGATCATTCCATTCCCCTTGTCCCAGACAGCCTTCCCCCCAATATACGTCCATATCGCCACCCCTTTGCACAAAAAAATGAAATTGAAAAAATGGTCCAAGAACTCCTTATTGTCGCCGTCATCCATCCTAGTACGAGCCCTTAATCATCTCCAGTCATCATGGTACTGAAGAAAGAAGGTTCTTGGAGAATGTGTCTTGACTTTCATGCTCTCAACAAACTGACCATCAAAGACAAATTTCCCATTCCTGTTATTAATGACCTCCTGGATGAATTGAGTGGCACCCAATTCTTTACCAAACTTTATCTTCACTCGGGCTATCACCAGATACGTATGAAAGAGGCCGACATTCCCAAGACCACCTTTCGCACTCATGAGGGCCACTATGAGTTTTTGGTCATGCCCTTTGGTTTGTGTAGTGACCCCTCCACCTTCTAGAGCCTCATGAACCATGTCTTCCGCCCTTTTCTCTGTCATTTTGTCTTAGTTTTCTTTGATGATATCCTCATCTATAGAAAAACCTAGAAAGACCATCTTACTCATGTGGATCAAGTACTCCGCCTACTCTCTCAGCACCAACTTTTCCTGAAACAATAAAAATGTGCTTTTGGTGCCTCAGAAGTAGAATACTTGGGTCATCTGGTGGGCAAGGAAGGCATCAGGGTGGACCCGAAAAATATTGAAGCTATGCAAGACTGGATGCACCCAAAGACTCTCAAAAGCTTGCGTGGATTTTTGGGCCTCACAGGGTATTATTGCAAGTTTGTTAAGAACTACGGAAAGATTGCAGCACCTCTCACATCTCTCCTCAAAAAGAACTCTTTCACTTGGACTCCAGCAGATGCTCAAGATTTTCAAACCTTGAAGAAAGCCATGTGCACCACTCCGGTTCTGGCCCTTCCCGACTTCACAAAGACCTTTGTGTTCGAATGCGACGCCTTAGGGAAAGGAATCGGCACTGTCCTTATGCAAGAGGGTCGACCTTTGGACTTCAATAGAAAGAAACTGTCTGAAAGGAATCTGGGCAAACCCATTTATGAAAAATAAATGTTGGCGATTCTGCATGCCGTTGAGTTGTGGCATCCTTATCTCTTGGGGCAATGCTTCCAAATTAAGACCGACCATCAAAGCCTCAAGTACTTTCTGGAACAACGCATTTCCTCCTAGGAACAACAAAAATGGTTGACTAAGCTCTTTGGATATGATTATGAGATCATTTACAAGAAGGGCAAAGACAATGTCGTGGTGGATGCACTGTCCCGGAAATATGAAGACGACGGATCCCTTTTTTCTCTTTCCTTCATTGTACCCGATTGGCTCCAAGCTGTGCACCAGGAATGGCTTCAAGATCCCAAACGTTTGCATCTGATCCAACAACTATATAACAAGGCTCCGACTCCCCTAGGGTACTCTTGGCTCCAGAATGAGCTTCAATACAAAGGCCACTTGTATTTAAGTAAACAATCCAAGCTCAAATCCACGGTGCTTTATGAGCTTCATGCTACACCCACAGTGGGGCACTCAGGGTTCACCAAAACATATGACCGATTCAAACATTCTTTTTTCTAGGATGGTATGAAACAGGACATCCGTAAGTTTGTAGCTAAATGTGAGGTGTGTCAACGCAACAAGGGAGAAACAATCAAATCTCCAGGCACCCTCCAACCACATCTGATTCCCCCTACTATTTGGAAGGATATCTCTATGGAATTTATTACAGGCTTACCCAAATCAGGGAATAAATCAATCATAATGGTGGTGGTGGATCGCCTTTCCAAGTATGCTCATTTTTGTGCTCTTCCCTACCCATTTACTGCATCCACGGTGGCTCAAATTTTCATGGACCAGGTCTTCAATCTTCATGGCATGCCACACTCTATTGTTTCCAATCGAGACCCAACTTTCACAAGAAATTTTTGGCAAGAGTTGTTTAAGCTACAAGGCACACAATTGCATCTCAGCTCATCTTATCATCCCTAGATGGATGGTCAAACATAAGTTGTCAACAAGTGTTTGGAAACATATCTGAGGTGCTTTGCCTCTGAAAAACAACACCAGTGGGCTCAATGGTTACCCCTCGTCGAATGGTGGTACAACACTACACACCATACAACCACTCGCATGACTCCTTTTGAAGCAGTATATGGATAGAATCCACCTTCAGTTCTCTCATACTTACCGGGTACCTCAAAGGTCCAGGCGGTTGACCACACACTTATAGTCTGAGAGGATATCCTTCGTACCCTTAAAGATAACTTGGTCATGGCACAGAATAGAATGAAGCAGAAAGAAGATCAAGGTCGCTCTGAACGTCAATTTGTAGAAGGGGATCAATTGTTTATGAGACTGCAACCATATAAGAAAACTTCCCTCAAGGTAGAGCATTGTCAGAAGCTAGCACCCAAATTTTATGGCCCTTACACAGTTCTCAAGCGTGTGGGACAAGTTTCATATCAGTTAGCTCTGCCCAGTCAGTCGAAGCTACATCCTGTTTTTCATGTTTCATGCTTGAAGAAGGTGATTGGAACCAGGTGCCAAATTCAAACCAACCTTCCAGAGTTAGCTGAAGAAGGATCCATTTGGGTACATCCAGAAGCCGTTTTGGACCAGCGTGAGCATCGCCTGCGTCAGAGAACCATCAAGGAAGTGCTAGTACAGTGGAAAGATATGACTCCAGCAGATGCCACTTGGGAACCAGCTACCATTCTACAGCAGTTTCCACATCTCAAGCCTTGAGGAAAAGGTTGTTTTTAAGGGGGCGGACATGTTAAGGTCCTAACCCGCACATAGGTAGATCAATGTATTCAGATGTAATAAAGGTCAATATTAATAAGGCCTTTCAATAAAATAGAATAAGGCGTATGTAAGAAGACCTAATAGAAGCTTCCGCTTCTAGAAGGATCTTCCTCTAGATGCTTCTCTTAATAGACATATTTAGTATAATAAGGGTCGAGGGTATGAAAACCCTAGCTTGGAGATTATTGTAACAGATCACTTCTCGATCAGAGGTTGTCCCCTCGAAGAAGTCTGTGAACATTTCTTTCTGAATCAAAGTGTTATTTCTATTGCTATTTCATATATCATTTCTATGTATTGTGAAGATTATGCTGTATATTTTACTGTTATTTTGCCATTTCTAGCATTTTATTTCTGTTCTGCATATTTTATATATGTGATATCTTGCATTGTACTCCATTTATGACAAGGAAATGTTGGCAATCATGCATGCCTTGACCAAGTTCAGACAATATTTGGTGGGCAACAAATTCGTGGTCAAGACTGATCACAACAGTTTGAAGTATTTCCTTGAGAATACGGACCTTAGTGAATGCCAACAACAATGGGTGACGAAGGTATAGAAATTCAACTTTGACATAGAGTATGTCAAGGGGAATAATAACATTGTGGCTGATGCACTATCGAGGATACCTGCGACATGTTCTTTGATGGAGATTTCAGCAGATTGGAAATCGCACTTGTTAGTGGAATATTCCAAGAACAAGTTTGCTTGTGAGGTGATGGATGGGAAGATATAGGATGACCGATACAGGGTCATTGACGATGTCATATTCTACAAGGATAGAGTCTACTTGGTGCCAGATTCAGGGCTTAAGAAGAAGATCCTCACCGTAGTTCATGATTCACCTCTAGCAGGCCATCAAGGGTTTTTCAAAACCTACAGACAGATCAGAGAGAGGTTCCCATGGAAGGGCCTCAAACAAGACATTATGAGACCCGTCAGTGAGTGTGTGACTTTCAAATAGAGCAAGTCAGAGCATGCTCTTCCAATAGGGATACTTCAACCACTCCCCATTCTAGAGAAGAAATGGGAGAGTATATCTATGGACTTCATCATAGGTCTACCCAAGGTCCAGGGTAAGGACTGTATCTATGTAGTGGTTTAAATATTCACCAAGTTTTCTCACTTCTATGCCATACCGACATAGTACAACGCATTTCAGGTAGCCGATATTTTCTTCAGGGAGGTCTTCAGACTTCATGGATTGTCGAAGAACATCATCAGTGACAGGGACAGACGACTCATAGGGACATTTTGGATAGAGTTGTTTCGGTTGGTGGGGACAGAGTTGACACCTAGCACCAGATATCACCCTCAGACAGATGGGAAAACTGATATTTTCAACAAGTGGGTTGAAGGGTATTTGAGGAACTATGTAGGAGGATAGCAGAGAACGTGGGTAAAGTGGTTACATTTAGGATAACATTGCTACAACACCACCTTCCACATGTCCATTGGTATGACACCCTTCCGAGAATTGTATCGATATGATGCTCCCACTTTGGTAGACTTGGTCTTTAGGGAGAGCAGAGCTCCCAAAGCCAAGGAATGGATCATAAAGAGTCAAGATATTCTCAAGTTGTTGAAAGAGAACCTGCAGATGGTGCAAAATCGATAGAAGATAAGTGCGGACAGACACAAGATAGACCACATATTTGAGGTTGGAGATTTGGTTTTCTTAAGACTCCAACTCTACATACAGTCATTTCTGAAGAAGAGTGGGGCTGAGAATCTCAAGCCCAAATTTTATGGTCCTTACAGGATCATGCGTCGAGTAGGCGAGGTTTCTTACGAGCTAGATCTTCCAGAGGGGAGGAAGATTCATAATGTGTTCCACGTGTCTTGCCTCAAAAAGGAAGTGGGACAATTCATTAGCACATCAGAGGAGCTTCCCTCGTTGGATGAGGAGGGACAGTTGGAGTTAGTTCTGGATAAGTTTTTGGAGTTCTGGGAGCGGAAACTGAGGAGCAGGGTTATCAGAGAGTGTTTGATCAGATGGAGAGGGATTCCAATAGAGGAAGCTAGTTGGGAGAGTGAGCAGATGTTGCAACACCTTGGACTGGTATTACTTGAGGACAAGCAATTCCAGGAAGGGAGGACTGTAATTTCCCTTTCCAAATAGGAGCTCTAGAGAGGAGGCTTAATGGTCTAAACTGCCCCGTTAGACTATAGCCAAGGCCAAAGAGGGGTAAACAGGGTTACTAGAGGTCACTCCAGTCACATGTGTTATATTCGAAAAGTGACATTGAGCTAAAAATGGTTAAAAACACTTTTAAGTCATTATGAGATAAAAATAGAACTCAACAGTGAATTAGGTTTTCAGCAGTGATTTAGGGTTTTGGAAGTCAACAATGAATTAGGTTTTCAACATGATTTAGGGTTTTTGAAATCTATAAAGGAAGGGTCAGTGACCTAATTCATCATTATGAAGATTATGAATTGTCATTGAGGAGAAGAGGCTCATCTCAGGAGAGATAGTTCAGTGTATTCCAGGAGGAAGACACCTGTTGGTTGATTTCGGTGTTGAAAGACACACCCTAGTCACCGGGAATATCATCCATGTCTTCCATCATTCTTCATTGATTCCGTAGTGCTCCCATATTTCGGGTATTATCTTTTAGTTTCTTTTTTGTATTTTGGCTAATATACTTTTGTCCTTTTATCTACCCAAGTGTTGTTATTTTATTCAGTTGCAGTTGCTTATTTGTATTCTGGCTAAGATCCTTTGTTTGTTGATCTAGTCGAGTATTCATTTTATTCAGCCGCATTTGACCATTTTGTAATCCAAAGAGATATCATAATACAAACTTTGCAGTCCATTGTCATGTTTATTATTTGTATGATCATTTATATGATGTAAACCTTTGATCCTACACACACATTAGCAGCATTTCCTAGACTAGCCAAGTCAAGAACATTACAACATATTTCAGTTTCGACACATTTTCTTTGAGTATTTCATCTTCTATATTTCATTATTTATTTTATATGTAACCTCATAACCTTGAATGAGACTATTTTAGCGCACAGTGAATTCAATATGGTTAATGATTATATTTGAATCTCTCACTACAACCAACGATTGAGCACATGAAGCTTTAGAAATTTTCAATCCTTTCCAAAGTGCATAATCTTTTGCTTGGTTGTTGGAAAAAACACCAAGTCCCCATGCAAAAGAAGTTATTAATATAAATAATAAATAATGTCAATGTTTTCTATTGATAGTTATTAATATGGTAATATTAATATTAAAATTGCAGTCTAAAATAATTTTTTAATCTTTTTCTAAATAATATTTTTTCGTAGCAATTTCGACGACAATAATATACCTGCGACGAATGTGCTATATAAACAAAAAAAAGTTATCATCGAAAGTGCGACGACAAAAAAAATTGTTGCGATGCATTTTCCATATAAACAACGAAATGTTGTCGTTCCTGCGATGCATTCGCTATATAAACAAAAACAAGTTGTCGTCGCAAGTGCGATGACAAAAAAATTGTTGTGACGCATTTGCTATATAAACAACGGAATGTTTTTGTTCCTGTGACACATTCTCTATATAAACAAAAAACAGTTGTCATCGCAAGTGCGATGACAAAAAAAATTGTTGCGACGCATTTGCTATATAAAAAACGAAATGTTGTCATTCCTACTACGCATTCGCTATATAAACAACATAAGTTCTCGTCACAAGTGTGACAATAAAAAAAATTGTTGCGACACATTTTCTATATAAACAATGAACATTTTCATTGCAATGGTCATCGCAATGGCGACAAAATGTTGGTTTCACTTAGTTTTCCTATATTGTCGTATTGGCGACGATATTTCTTTTTTTGTCGCAATTGTGAGAAGTTCCCTAGGGTCATCGCTCTTGCGATGTTAACTCAAGTTCATATAAATTGCCACGTGACATAAAACAACATTTCAGAGACTCAATATTCTTTGCAATAGCCACGACATAATGTCGCAAGAGCGTCAAAATAGTCGTCGCAAAATGACCCAAATTTGCTAGTGTAAGTAGGTAGTTCATCTTACTTTCCTTGCATTTTCATATTGATTTCTCATATTAGTTTAGATGCATTTCATATTTCATGTTTCTCTACTTGCACATCGATTTCATACTTAGTTTAGAAACTTTTGAAAAAATGTCAAAATTTTTCTTTTCTAGATTAGTCTTCATTTTGAATTTTTATATATTGATGAAGGGTGATAGCACCATCCTATATGCTCTAATGATTTTTTCTAAGTTTTAGAAGGCACAGGTCTACCAGGAGATCCTGTGGTTCTCATGAAATATACCATGAGCACATGTCCCCAAGTAGGAGACACATGTTATCCCCATTTTCTGGGATAATTAAGGAGATCATGTCTTGAGGCCCTCAGGTTGTAGATATGGAGTGTTGAGAGACTACATGACCAGTAGTATCCACTTACATAGATGGATACCCTTCTCACCACCATAAAGTTTAGTTTTCAGATGGCATCCACCACACCAATTGGCTTCCGAGAGGCACTGGGCCTTACTCCATGAGGTACAAGTAAGGCATTATGATGAGTGTCATTTCAATATTTGAGGAATTTAAGTATGTTGTATATTAGACTTCTTTATATTTCATGACATACGCTTGGACATTATTCCTTTTTCCATGTTTCACCTTGGTGGCTGACATTGTGCCTTATTAAGTGGTCTTCCTATGGAATGGGTTTTCTACTAGGAACAGCCTTGAAGATACATCGTACCATTCCTAGTCATACTTCCCACTTTCCATCACTTAAACCACCCATCTCCTTGTCTCTTGAGATTTTAGGGTGTATTGACCCAAGGAGGGGTTTTGCCTCATTCTATGGGAAGAAGGGGATGAAGTATGAGAGGGGTTATTGTTGGGTAAAATATAAAATCCTATATATAAACCTTCTATATTATTCATTCAAGGATCCCCCAAGAAAGAAATTAGATTCTTATCTATAAGAAAAGGGGGACCCAAAAGAATAAATGATAGAATAATTATGGGATTAGTTGGAGGATAGGAGGTCTCATCACGTGTTGGACTATCATGATCATGGGTATCTAGTGGTATGACATTACCATCATCTGGCCACCAATCCAGGGTAGTGTCTTTCAATTTTCTTGGTGTGGAATTGATAAGACTAGGGCCATTCTCAGGTTACCAACAAAAGGTATTGTGTAGTCTAGAGCGTTGTAATTTTCATCTCGTCCGAAGAGAATAAGTCTCACCCGAAGCGTAACCAATACGTAAGGATAGGGAAGGGCAAGGAGAATACTTAGGTGGGTTCACAGAACCTTCAAGATTCACCATCATCTTGCGCAAGACAATCTAACTACATAACATGTATTAGTTCATACATGCAGGAACTGAAGCTTCTTAGGTTGCAAAAAACATTCATACACTGAAAAATCATATGGAACTTATGAAGCATAAAGAAGTACTATAAAGATACAACACACAAGCATAAACACAGTATTACAAAAAATATTTTAAAATTTTGGATCCTTCTTTATATATTATCATCAGATACAACTTCATAGATACAAAGTAATGCTCGGTTATAGGATTCTGTCTCTGGACCCATGTCGCAGAGCTCTATTTTTCCAAAACTATATATAGATTACATTTATAGAACTAAAACATAACTTATCAACAATAGACAACAACAAGAAGAATAACAATCTGAATGGAACAACAATGGGAGAACCCTTTTACAATGGTATTCATCCCATATATATAAAATAATTAGGGTCTTCTGGCTTTGGTCTCACATGATTTATTTTTCTGTTGTAACTGTTTTTTCCTCGCTGTCATTGCACTATCCTTTTCCACAACCGATTTATGTTACTTTTCCTTGCTCTGTTGTCCATCTTCTTCTGTAGCTTGCGCAACTCATGATAAACCAAAACTGGGACTATAATCCTTCTTACATAGATTCCAATACAAAAATTAAGGGCCCAACAGGATCCGACCACAAACCTTGACTCACCCTCAAGTCAAGTACTTGGCTCTTTTGCAGCTTCTAGGAGCAACTATTTCTTTCCCTTGTCCTCCTTTTCCTCTTTACTATCCTCTTCTGATTGTGCTTCCTCTTTATATGCCTCTTCAAATGAAGGGCCCAACTCTGGGACCAACTCCAAAGCCCGCTTCTTGACTTCCTGAAAGATCCCAAATTTATCCTACCACTTCCTGGCAAAGAGTGAGGCCTCGACGATGAACTGTTGGGTCGTGTCTGTGATACATCCTTTGGGATTGGATGCAACCAAAGAATTCCATTCAGAGTCTGTTATTGCATTGAACTGATGCATTTTCATGTAAAATGTCTGAATGATAGGTCGAAATTTGCACAACTCCTTCTTAGCTATGGATTGTGCCTCAAATAGGGCCTTCAGCTCATTGTCCTCTTGCTAAATATGATCGAAATTTTGTTGTTGCTCCAACGGATCCATAGTAGCCGAAACTTCCTCATTTAGAAACTAGATTCTAGTGTACATGTCCTCTAAATTCTGGTTCCTCTTAGAGATGATGCCCATCCAATCGTTGACTTTTCTGAAAATCTTTGTGCACTCAGTTGTGCACTTGTGTAGTGTTGCTCGAGCATTGTTGACTTCTAGCACTATTTTCTCCATCTGCTCCTGCAGCTTCCGAGGTTGTTTCTCTACTTATTGTTGAGTCTTCCACAACTGCACTTCCATATTCTCTACGTGAATGGCCAATTGTGACCATTCTCCTTAAAGTAGTTCAATATGATGCTCTGAATCTCCTACATCACTGGATTCTAGAATTTGAGGTGCGACATTTTGTATTTCCATCCAGGATTCAACAAGCCTTTCCTGAACTCTTTCCAGTCTGTGCTCCACCTGGATCTTTGCATGTTCTTCCTATTTTCTCCATGCTTGCGCAAGGAGTGCTTCATACCTTATGAACTGTGCATACCTTTTGGCCTACTGGAGCCTCTTCTCTAGTTGATTAGTTAAGGTTCCAATCATTCCAACTAGGTGCGTTGTTGGCCACTATGCAAGTTCAGTAGATGAAGGGGTGGCATCCTTGGGTGGTTGAACCTACAGTGGGAGTCCACTGGCCATTGAATTTTCTGAGGGAGTCTCTACCTCCTTCTCTCCTGTAGATGGTCCTGACACAAGCCTCAACCTCAACGCTGATGGCAGAAGCGTCAGAACGTATGTTCTGGCCAGGCACAGTTCCAACAACTCTACGAACTGCTGAGGGTTTTGGAGAGCTAGCTCCATATGTTTGTGCATTGATGTTGCACTTTTCCCTGAAGTTTTCTCTGGTTCCTTCTGAACCTCTGGTATCTCCACCTCTTTATGTACCTTTGCTTCTGGAGTTTCACTTCCCATGGCACCCTCAACCTTATTCGTTAAGGAAGTGTGATGAGGACTTTGAACTTGTGTATTTTACACCATTTTCATATTCATTGAGGATGGAGTCTCCTTGTGCTGCAAAAAAGGTACAATTTGTTTTTCCTGGGCTTCAGGATTCGAGCCAGTCAGTTTTAGTCATTTCTCAGGTACTTCTAGGTTTGGACCAAGAAGTTATGGTCTCTGCTCGGGTAACTCTGGGCTTGTTTCTGGGAGTTATGGCCTCTGCTCGGGTAGTTATAGGGGATCGATCTACATCGGCTATGGATCAGTGGTTTGGGGTGGAATTTTGGTTTTTGGAGGTGGCGACTAGGGTTGTGGTGGTGATGGAGGGTGCTCATTGATGGTTGTGGATGGATGGGTTTTAGGCTCAGGGTTGTCCTGAATATGTATGATGGGGGATAATCGAATCGTTGAGTAGGTGCAGGGGACGATCAATGAGATGGGTTGGGGTTTCATAATCTTACTCAGTGAGATCCCCGACCTAAGTTTCTTAGCCACTCGTTCTGTAATTAACACAACACTAAGGATCTCGTTGACATTCTTACCTATAAACATCGCTTTCTCTGGAAGTTGTGGGATCATTGGCATTGTTATTTTATTTTTCTCTAGTGGTTGCATCTCTTCCTCCTCTTCATAGTCCTTATGTGCTAGCGATTATTTATTTTTCACCTTTGGGCCTAATCTTGGTCCTACCCCTGCTTCTTTACCTTTCTTCTTCAGCAACTCAACGAGAAAAACATAGTGCATCCCTAACTTGCATGAGTTGCGTTTAACTCCTGGCCACGACATCACCTCCTTATCGAAGGCCTCCTTGTATAAGTAGAATGACAACATCAGTGAGTGGAATTCCTTCCTGTTGGAATACCTCGACCACACAAAAATATGGTGTTAGTTCATGTTGAAGGATATATTCCTCATATTGCAGTTGAGGAGATCCTGTGGAATGCACAACCTCTTTGTTGTATCAATAATCCCATTGTAGCAGATGGAGAATGTCGTGTTGTTTAAGGTTGTTTTCTTCGAGTCCTCCCTTGAATGCCAGAGCTCAAATTTTTTTTCTAGGACCCCCTTGTCTGCTAGCGCCAACAGTCTTTCAGCGGTTGGCATCCACTTGATCATTGAAAATGTAAGCAATAAGTAGCCATATGTGAAGGTACCACCTTTCTCTTTGGCTTCCTCGCAAGCCACAAGTATTTCCTCCAATAGGTAGCTACACTAGTTGAATACAATGCCATTGGCGCAAAAACCCACCATTGATAATGCATCCAGTGTGTATTCTCCCTTGTAGTAAGACCTCACAATTTTTCTAGCTATGATGTAGCAGCCAGTCCTGACCATCTCAGGTAGTATTGGGTCGATATTGGTTGTTCTCCCCCCCCTCTGAGTGTGGAACATTTCATATAAGTTGGGATCCCCTTTCTTATTGTTGTTCTTCCTAGGACCCTCAAATCCTTTAGACACGTCCTCGCCCTCAAGGGACATTCTAGTGAATTGGTGGATATTTTCTGCGTGGATTGGATATATCCTATCCAACCACATAATTCTGTCATGCACCCTACTGATCAGGAACTTAGTACACTGTGCAACTTCACCAGTGGTGCCAAACACTAGAAAGTCTCTGAGGCTCATGATGGTTGAGTTGAAAAAGTTGATAAATTTGGGCTTTGTCACAAACTGCATGCCTCCCAACTCGTCTGGAGCGATACTCCAGAAAATGTCTATGTTCATCTAGAAAAACAAGACTTGATATGTTAAGTTGAGATCGAGAAGCTTGACCTGCTCCACCTTCCCCTTGAGATCACCCACAACCTCAACTCAGGGTTCGTCGGGATCATCTGGTACTGCATATTTGGACATGGCGCTTTGGATTCCTATAGCTCTCGACATTGTGAATATGAACAAAAAATTCCATAGGCGAACAAGGATTTGGGATCACACTACGAGTCGAGGGATTACACAAGCTTGATCACTCTATAGAATTAGAAAATATCTAAGTGTGTTCTGGGAAAAAATGCATCCTACAGTGAGTTCTCAAAGCCTTATACTCGAGCTTAGCTAGAAAGTTCAGTAATAACTGTTGTTCATCACTACCCTATAGTTGGAACTTGGATCTGATTTGTCCGACGGGACTGGTTAATGGGGTATATCCTATTGGGCGATTTTTCAATTTACTATGGAAGTTGGATAGGGACGTGGCCAATTTCAAACCTTACTATTTAATAGATGAGAATATCAGAATGAATACCGATGAAATCTTCGTGTATTGTGACTTTATGGATTAACCAAATTCACACGAGGTACCGTAATAGTAATAAAGGTTCTGACTAGACTGGATCATGTGGCACATGGAATCAGATTGCGTTCAGATTTTTCTCCCTCCAACCATAAAGGGGTCCCCGTCATATTAATGAATTCCATTAATGGGTTCTTGACGCTTCTGATCCTACGCTGGTGAGTAAATAGTTCTACATCAAACAACACTTAGAAAAAAAAAAGGGAATTATATGTCGCTGCACAACACTGCACACATCAGATTTATTAACTGACTTTATATAAATTGCAGAAAACTCAAATATAACTACTATACATGCTCCTTCGAACTATAGAAATAGTCATTTAGCTCATTTCTGATACATATAGGGTTTTAGGAGAGCGCCATTCACCTATCCTGGTCGCATCATACCATCCAGTTGTGTAAGTCCGACTGCTCTAGATGGTCGGACCTCTACAACTATAAATTGTCCCAACCAATGCACGTGCAAGTTTCCTGGATGCTTCTGGTACCGATTATCATAGAGTAGGACCTTGTCTCCATGAACAAATACTTTAGTCTTAATGTGTCTGTCATGTCAAGATTTCTTCCTTGCTTTCTCAACTGACTGATGGAAATATGATAAAAACTTGGTCTCTTCAAGTTATTGTAACTCCATGAGTCTTTTTTCAACTGATTCTTCCTCTGACATGTGTCTGATCTATGCAATGTACAAGTTTGTGTTGATTAAGGTTGGTTGTCATTGATGTCAACCCTTGAAGAAAGACCCATAGCAAAAAGGTTTGGGTAATGGACCCAATAGTGTTTGATGTAAATATGACTCATTATTTTTTTTTCATGGTTGATAAGAAGTAAATATGGATGAACTCCAAAGTGGTCCCCTTATGGTGAAAGCCCTCACAGGAAGATGCTTTGTGTAGTAAGAGAACCCATGCTTAATTGTGGAATAATGAGATGAAGGAAAGTGAATTTGTCAGGAAAAATATCCTAGATGGATAGTTCTTGTCATGTCATTTCTGGTGGTATGTGGAATGTCACATAATTCCTCACGGTTAGAGAGT
>ML779699.1:126763-164330 GCA_009831015.1 Picea engelmannii | reverse complement strand
TAGAAGTGGACCCAACCCTAAAATAAGGAAAGTGGGGCCAAGTGACCTAGAAGATGTTTTTAAGGAAGCTACTTGGAGAGTATAAATAAGAGGCAAAGATCTCTCATTTGAATCACACTTGAGAATATTGAATATCTATAGGTGTATGAGGTTTACAAATGATATCTAAGCCTAAATTCCAAGGAAAGAGAAGAAAAGAAGGCCGAAATGCAAGGAAGGATAAATTCTTTTGATGGTGCTTTCTAAGGTATGTTATTTTCAGGTCATCTCACCATTTTCGCTATAACTTATTTTCTATACTGATTCAGATCCTGAAATTTCTATGAAAGTGAGACAACATATCCATGTATCTGTGGTTAAAAATTCATCTTGTGGGTCGTTGTATTTTGGGAGTTACACTCTGTGGAAAATAGGGTTTGTGGCCAGTCCTGAAACTAGTCAAAATCAGGTGTTTCGGGTAAAAATGTCATAAATTCTTCATAACAGATCCAAATTCAGTGAGACCACATGTTTTTGTTAGGGTAAAGTCTTTAGTATTCTGTGTAACAGTTTCAGATCATTTCATAATATATTTTGTGTGGGGAATGCTCTACAATGTCTCTCTCTAGAATAAGCCATAATTCAGCAAGGTATGCCATTTTTGGTATAACTCCTTTTATGAGAGGTTCCAAGAAGTGAACTTGGAGGAATTGCATAAAACACATTGACTAACATTATGTATCAGTTTCATATCTTTATACATTACAGGTTCAAAGTTATGACTACTTCAAGTTAGGGTTGTTGACTAATCCAAAACTAGGCATGTGAGACTAAAGAAAAGTTGGATGAAAATGCTAGTCTCTTATTTTTAAAAGTTAAGGAAGGTTTGCAAGAATGGGATCATATACACCAGGTCTATTATAGAGCTAAAAATCAGATTTGGATGATGAAATTGATGAGGGCTTTTATTTGAGGTACATGTTGCGTACATGGTTGAGACAAGTAGTTGATGAGTTGGCGCACATACATGAGGTGTATAGTTGATGATGTTGGTACATATTGATGAGTCATAGTTGATGAGTAGTTGAAACAGGATTGGTACGCACTTGGTCATGGTACAGGTTGATTACAGGTTGGTGCATGGTTGATGCACTTGTTTATGGTACAGGTTGATTACAGGTTGAGGTACAGGTTGATGGATGGTTCAGATTTATTGGTACAGGTTTATAGCAGTATATCTCACAGTGATAGTGTGACAGTGGTTCCATCATTCTACTTCTAGTTTAGGGTGGCAGGATAGGGAAAGGACAAGTGGTTTTAGTCGGAGAACATTGGGGGTTGTAGCCTCCTTCTGGTTGTAGCCAGAGATTTGGGGAGTTGGAGCTGCCATCAGGTTGTAGCCTGAGAAACTAGGAGGTTGGAGCCTCCTTCCAGTTGCAGCTGGGAAACAAAGGAAGTTGGTGCTTCCAATGAATGTAATTATTCAAGACATATAAGAAAAAGCATTCTGTGGTTTTCTCCCGATTTGGGTTTCCACGTAAAACACTGGTGTATTGTGCATGTGTTTGATTGTTTATTTATTACTACTCATTATTGGATAATAATTCTACA
Source organism: Picea engelmannii (assembly GCA_009831015.1). NCBI lineage: Eukaryota > Viridiplantae > Streptophyta > Pinopsida > Pinales > Pinaceae > Picea > Picea engelmannii. The sequence goes on along the minus strand of ML779699.1, from coordinate 162,740 downwards.
TTGTTATATATAACATTTGAAGAAAAAGGATTATAATTATGTTATTACTGATTCACCCCCCCTCTCAGTAATCCAATAGTTTGGAGTAACAAATTCTAGAGGCACCACAACCTCTTTCCCATAAACTAGCTGAAATGGAGTGTACTTGTGGAGTTTCTTTGTGGTTTTCCTGTAAGCCCATAGTATTGTTGGAACTTTGTCATCCCAATATTCCTTGTTTGCAAAAAAAACATTCGTTAACCCTTTCTCTAGAATCTTGTTAAACACCTATACTATTCCATTGGCTTGCAGGTGGTAGGGGCTACTTTTATGATGTTGGATCAATAATTCTGTTGTAATCTTTGCTATGGTACTACTGATAAAATGAGCCCCCTGATCACTGGTCAGACTACTAGGAAATACAAATTGAGTGATAATGTTTTAAAAAATGAACCTAGCATCAGTATCGATCGAACAATCCTAAACATATGTTTCCTCATTCCAATGTGTAAGGTAGTCAGTTGCGGTGATAATTTACCTATCCTTTGAATGCTTAATTGTGGGGTTGATTGGCCCATTGAATTCAACTGACCACTTCTCAAATGCTTGTAAATCGCAAACTGGTTGAAGTGAAAATTCATCTCATTGTGAGGGCTTACCCACTCTTTGACAAACATCTCATGATATAGCATATGTATTTTCATCCTTGAAGAGTGTGGCCCACCATAGTCCATCTTGGAGGAATTTCTATGCAATGGCCTTTCCTCCCACATGACCTCTTACAACTCGACTATGGAACTCCCACAATATATCTTATCTTTCATGATCCAAGACACATCTCCTAAGGATACTATCTAGTCCCAATTTATACAATTTCCCTACAACAATTGATAGTCCGTTGGTCTAACCACCATATGGCATTTCTGGGTTGTGGAATATATTTTTGGGCAGGCTCGTGTACTTAAGAAGACTATTATGTCTTCCAGGTACTTTGGTATGGCCTCAACCTAGAACAGGTATGCATCTGGGACTTGATCATCAATTGATCTACCACTATCCTCTAACTCTAATCAAGAGGGGTGATCAGGCCCTATATTACATCTTCCAGGCTTGATTATTACTTCAAAAAAAAATTCCTGAAATAGTAACAACCATCTACAAGTTCTCCCTTCCAACACAGGTTTGTTAACTAGATATTTTAATGCAAAATGATCAGTAAAGAACGTAAAATGAGAACCTAAAAAATAATTTCTAAACTTCTGCAAAGCATAAATCATAGATAAACCATCCCTTTTTGTCGTTGTATAGTTTATCTCAACTTACGATGACTTCTTGCTTGCAAAATAGATAGGATGATCCATGGCTCCATCTTTTGGTTGCGTTAATATAGATCCTAAGGAAATACCTGAAGCATCTACTTGGACGTGAAATGCGTTCTCCCAATTTGGAAATATCAGAATAGGTGTTGTGTTGAGCTTCTCTTTTAGGGTCTCGGATGCTTTATCACATTCTCGGGTCCATTGGAACACTTCATCCTTGTTTAGTAGATTTTCCAGTGGTGCTATAATATTTGCATATCTTATGATGAACCCATAATAGTACCATGTGTGCCCTAGAGTGGAGCACAAATTCTTAGCACTCGTAGGTAGAAGAATGTTCACAATAACTGCAACTTTGGTTGGGTCTACCAGTACTCCCTCTCAGCATACTATGTGGTCCAACAGATTTCCATGTGGGACACAAAAGATACACTTTCTGAGGTTCAACGATATATGCAATTCTCTACATCTGTCAAACATTGGACGTCGTAGCGCTACATGTTCCTTGAGCAGGCTATATACCATGCAATCATCCATATAAAATTCTATAAACTTGTGAATAAACTCTCATAAAGATGCTATTACAATCCTGGAGAAAACTGCAGGGGCATTCTTTAGGCCGAATGGCATCACATTGTATGAAAAATGACCCCCATTTTGTTATGAATGTCATCTTCTTTTTGTCCTCTTCAACAATCCTTACTTGGTGATACACTGAAAATCCATATGTAAATGAGTAAGACTCTTTCCCCACGACCTTTTCTAGCACCTCATCGGTAAAAGTTGTTAGAAAAGGTTCATTCACACAGACAACATGAAGGCTTATGTAGTCTACACAAACCCTGATATCCTTTGTGATTTTCTTGCTCTGGATGACTATTGGGCTGACCCATTCTACTTCTTCCACTGCAAAAATAAGTCCAACTTCCAACATCTTGTCTATTTCCCTCTTAACCTTCTCTTTCACTCTAGGGTTAAGGTGGTGTGGAATATGCCTCACAGGCTTTGATCCTGGTTTTAAATCAATTTTCATTTCTCCCATAACTCCTTTGATCCATTTTAACTATGAAAATGTCTTTGGGAATAGATCCTCATATTCCCGCAACAAACTTTGTATTTCTTGACTAGTTTGCTCATCCCAGTAATCTCCCACCATAGCTATCTTAGGTTTCTCTGTAGTCCCTATGTTGACTTTGCACAACATAAATGGGTGATTATAAGAACCATCAGTCTGACTGGGTATGATGTTATGGATTTATCTGTTCCCTTCTGTCTCTTTAATGGCTAAGTTTGTCAGTACTTCTAAATAATCTAGGATTTATGAATCCCTCTCAATCTTATAGCATCATATAGGTCTCTTGTCCAATTTTACCTGAAGATTAGTATGAAGTTATCGGCTATGCTTTTCATATGCAACTAGGTCTGATTTATGTTTACTATTGTCTGTAAAAAGGAATTATTTAATTCTTTGCAAGACTACTTCAAGCTCAGGGTACTTACTTGTAAATGATAAGTCCTTACAAAAGTGACCTTCCAACGTTTTCCAGTCATTGTTCTTCCTTATGGTTTCTTCATGCATGAACCAAGTTTTTGGGATTGGACCTAGTGATTGGGGAAATAACTGAACCCAGAAGCGAGATGGTATTTCCACAACTTGTTATTGTGTCACACATTGTTCAATATGTTATTTAGGATCAGAATCTTCGTTGAACAGTTGCGCAACTTGGAAATCCATCCTCATCTCTGATTACAAGTGCTCCTTATCTTGAAATCTATATTAGATAACTTGCTTCACAGTGTTCCAATTTTTTAGTAAGGCTTTGTCATTGGCCCACCATCTGGCAGGGGTATCTGTTGTAGGAAAATCTCCCTGTGGACAGGTAGATTGCCTCAAAGAGCTAGACCCTAAACTCTAAGACAGAAAGTGCTTAACGTGGACACTGACTTACTTTCAAATCTATACAAACTAATGCATGAGGAGGAAGGAGAATAAAAGTACCTCTTTATCGACATTTGTCCCTGCACGCTCCAAATCGAGCTCCAAACTCTCGCTCCTCGCTGCGTCCTGTAGACAAATGAAGTACGACCACTTCCTACTCTATTGATATTAGCTTGAAAATAGATCTATCTTTCAATGATAAGTTCATGTAAGATCAGACACGAACTAGAAAGAAACAGGCCAAGCAAATTATATGAATGAGGAAAAAACATTGCTTACAGCCATGGATGAATTGTAGCAGCTCCGTCAAGTCCTCCTTATCTACCCCTTGCTTGAAAGATCTACGACCTGGATGATGATAGCTTCACTGATTGCTCCCTATGAGATCATAGGTCTATTGCCTCCAAATCATCTTTGTTCCAGCACCACTTATGAGATCATAAGTTTGGTGTGATTCTCCTTTTCCATTCCTCTTTCACCATTAGAAAGCTTGCTTATATAGACTTAGAGAGGCTTCAACCACTTGAGATATCCTTGGGGAAGTTGAGGATTTTCCTCCTTCAGTTAAGGATCTGCCCTAAGATCATGGCTGGACTAGGGATTCAAATCCAACTGCCTTCCAAGAATGAAAGGATGCTTCCCCCATTCATATCAACAACTTAACTACTGCCCAGAATAGGTAGCGCTCCCACAAAAGGACCATCAGAGCATTGTAGCACTCCCTAGTAGGATTTAGGGGGGTGCCATTGCTTTCAAAATCTATAGTTCTCCCTCAAAAGGGCCAGAGGAGCTTTATAACGCTCCCAGATAGTGTAAGGGGGAGCGTCGGTGATCCCAGAAGAGGTATAGGGGAGCACTCTCCTTCAAAATCTTATTTTTTGAGGTGCTTTCAGATGGCAAAAGGTTTGTAATCCTGCTGACTCATCTGTCCTCTTCCAAATAAAATGTGTGAGGTGTTTCAAGTGTCCTTCACATGTCGTTATAGGCACGACATAGGCATCATGGCAGCATGCCTTCTTTGACACCTACGACACTTGTGAGCAACATGCGACACTTGCGACCTTGTGAGAAAAATGTGACACTTGCGACATTATCAAAGTGAGTATTTTTTATGTGTAACAAATTTTCCCCCAAAGTATGAAGTTAGAAGATAGGAACTGATAACTGAAATGCTTTGTAGACTTTCAAGCAAGGGTATAGATGCAGATAACTTGACAAAAGATGCACACAAACATCCAAAAAATATTATGACATGTTCCAAACCCAAGGCAGGCATACCTATGCTTGGGTGATCAAGACTTGCAAGATATGGCCACCATAAAATACACTGTGGATCCATAATTGTATTGATGAAAAGGTATAGTCACTGAAAATACACTGTGGATCTATACTCTTATGACCTGAACTAATCATAGCCACGAAGAATACAAAGTGGATCTGCGAGGTGACAAGACATAGCCACGACCAATACAAATTGGATCTATGTAATAATATATGTGTCATTGTTCAAGAGAAACTCCATTGCAACCTGGGAAAAGTACATATCAAAGTGATCACTCAACCCAGGGTCTTCTTACCGATCCCAATGTAGTATGAATCTAACCATGTGAATAGATGTCCTGATGTCAAACATGGTAGAAACCACTTGATTATCGGTCAATGATGTAAACCATTAACAAGCGCGAGGGAGATCACCATTAATGTCAATGATTCCCAAGGTACCCTAGTACATTCCAATGAATGTGAATGGATGAGCTAGAGTCGAACATCCGTGGAATCATTCGATCAGAGGTCAATGATGTAAACCTACTGTCAAATGTGAGGAGGCCTGCCATTGAGGCATGCAGGTCCCAAAGTACTAACTGGTTTCTAAGCCTGATTCCTATATAATGTGTTGAAGTCGACAGGAATAGACTCGTCGAAGGAGGGCCTTGATGTATCCCCCATCAATGACATGAAATAGACATAGATATGTAATTGGCGGATCAAAAGGACATGGACTAACACCGTTTCTGAGGCAAGATATTTGGGATGGATGACTCTAGAGGTGGATACTTCCCTTGAACACTGAGGCACACCAGTAGAAACATGACATGGACCAAAACTTGATGATGCAGTGGATGCTGTGACTTGCGTCGGGTGACCCAAAGGAGCGAAATAAACTCAAGAATTGGCTTAGTGCAGAGGTTCAACAGGTTATAATGTGTGTATATGAAAAAGTGTTGTGTTCAAGGGTGAGTCTAAGAATTACTAGATAATCTTCTCAAGAGACTGCTTGGCTTGCTTCTTTCAATTTTTCCCCAATCCAGATAGACGAGTACCTCTTTTTTATTTAATGAACTTGAGGAGGATAACACATGCTCGATATAACTCACCTTCAGTAAGTTCATCTTCCTTTGTTTAATGAAATGGAAGAAGTAAGGGTTCGATCCCGTATGGGCCTGTCGATGTGTGCTTTAGAGAGTCCAAAGATAGAAAACTCAAAGGTTTTTCAGGATTATAGAGTTTGGAAAAACACATAAAAGAGAACTCTCTCAGTTCCTTTTTCGTACAGTAGTCTAACGAGACTGAAAAAGAGATAAATTGTCGCTTGAAAGATGCCCTTTCGAACCTTTTAATGAGTGGGAAAGGAAGCAATATCACTCGACAATATTTTCATGTTTAGAGAGTCTGAAAAGAGATTAAAGGAGACTCCAGGGGATTCCTTTTTTGTGTATCCATACAGGTCCTAAAAAGAGATAAAAGTCTACCCGGATGCATTCTCATGTATTTACGAGCACGAGAAAGAACAAATACTAAGCTCGGTATGCCCCCAGCTTGAAAGCTAGTGACTTGACTCCAGAATGACCATCAAAGGCTAGAGACATTCCCCCCAAGCTTCAATTCATTCACCGACTTTAAGGTTGTCACCAATTTCTGTGCTAGATGGAGAAAAATGATACAGGTGGATGAAATGAAGGTTCAAAAACGAGACCTAACGAAAGACTCGACTCGACATCTACAAGATCTGGAGAAAGACTCAACTTGAAGGGAGAGGTTATTGTTTCATTTTTTAACGAGCTTGACACAGGAAAAGAACTATGCTCAAGGTTCCGGGTTCGATCCCCAGATTGTTGTTTCATTTTTTAACGAGATTGCTACATAGAGGAAAACTATGCTCAAGGCCTCTGTTTCATTTTTTAACGAGCTTTCCATAGAGAAGAGAAACTATGATCGTGGTTGCTTCTTGATCATGGCTTTCGAGAGGATAATGCTTTGGAAGGGTACCATGTCAAGGGACAAAAATCGGTCATGGCTTCTAAGAGATCTTCATTGGATGGAAGATAATCACTCGAGAAGGAACACATGTCGAGGGTCGCAATAGGAGTAAGGAGATCAGGCTCCAATAATCCTACCAAAGAAATCACCATGTCAACTACCGGATCCAAATCGTCAGAAGTTGAGGTCATGGGCGAAAACGCCACATAATTGAAATGTGGCGGGGGTGATACTGTCTGCATATAAGAACCACTTAGGGAGGTAACCCAGTCGGGGATGATGAATGAAAGTTAATCAATAGTCACAATTCTTCCATCGTGAGGGAAAGATATCACATGGAAAAGGGTGGATACAAGAGTTTTCATAGCACAGACATAATCCCGCCCAAGGAGTAAAGCGAAATACAAGGGGTCTCGGACTACCATGACATCGATACAGACAGTTTTCCCTCCCAAAGTTACAGAAACTGAGGAAGGATCCCTAAAGGTTGACTAGTTCTTCTGTTAAAAGCTAACAGATTCTGTGTAACCGGTGCAAGTTGCGGACAACCCAAAGCGTACCAAGCAACGTAAGAAAAAATACTAACGGACGCACCTTCATCTATCAGCATTTGAAGAACGTCCCGACCACAAAACTGTACTGTAATCTAGAAAGGAATGTGGGAGGGAAGACGAGGTCTAGTTAGCGCACCCCAATCAAAAAGGATGGCTTCAGTCATTGGAGGGGGTTTCGTCGGAGAAGGAGGAATTCCCCCTGGCATGGTAGAGTCTGTGTTAACGAGAAAAACATGGGCAGTATCAGGTTTACTCTCTAGAAGGAGAGTAGGATCAACCGATGATTGGATCGGATCAACCAATGGTGGACTTGGATAGACCACTTTAGCACTCTTCAGAGGAAGAGTGGGACTGACCGAGGAAGAGACTGGATCAATCATTTTGACATTCCTTAATGGATGAATCAGATCGACCGATGGTGAAATTGGATCGACCACTTGAGTTTCATTCTCCAAGGGAAGAATGGGGTCGACGGGTGGAAACGGATCGACCACTTTGGTGTCACTCTCTAATGGGAGAGTGGGATCGACCAAGGATGAAAATAGATCGACCACTTTGGTGTCACACTTTTGATTAAGAGTGGGGATGACCGATGACAAAACTGGATCAACTACTTGGGTTCATGGTTGAATCGAGGAGGAAACTAGATTGACCACCTGATCAACCGGACTGACCGGGGATGGAACCGGATTGACCAGTCCATCAACGAATGATGGGTCACAGGAAAGCTTACGATAACCTTTTGGAAGTTGATTTTTTTCCAAAAGAAAATAAGCGTCGTCCATGCGAGGACAAAGGTGAGAGTAATGATTACCTTTACATAACATGCAAGGGAACTTGACAGTTTTCTTCTTCTTACCAAACTGAACATCACTAGTTGACGGGGTATCATCGGCATGACCGACAAAGGCTGATGATGTGGAGGACCACATTTCTAAGACCTGGGTAAGATCGGGGCAATCCCTCAGAAGGTGGTCACCCTTACAAAGGTTGCAAGGGAATTTGGGTTTTGGATTCTTCATTTTAAGTTTGTTGACCTCATAAACACTCCCAGTACTATTAACAGTAATCAGTTTCTTAGAGCAAACATCTGATGTTGTTGGGGCCTTGGTCCTTTTTGGGCTCTTCTTCGTCTTCTCTTTCCGTTTCTTCTTCTTCTGATCAACCTGGCTACTTTCTTTAGATATTTCATGAGGCGAAGAAGGAGAAATGGAAGGAGACTTGATGGGCGAAGAAGGCAAAAATTCGACATGAGTTTGATGTGTGGGTGGTGTATTGACATCCAAAGTATTAGGTGCAAATGAAACATTGGGAGGATTCGGGATCACCAGAGTGGGGAACAACCAAACTGGTAATCCAATAGTGAGTCCTGGAAGACTCAGTGTGGCAACATATGGAGGACCAAAGTTTCCAAACGAAGGAAAGGTATAAGGTTCCCCAGAAAAAGGGGTTCCTCCATTGGTACTCCCAGGATTCGATGTCATTAACACTGACTCGACCTAAGGTCCACTAAGTAAAACAAACAACACACGCTATGAATCTAATAAGAAATCAATCAAACAAAACCTTCCCATGATGAAACCACTAGTTGGTGATGAAATCCAACATCGCGAGATCAAAATAGGAAGGGGCGGGGATAGAGTGGGTGGATCAGTTACGTTGGTGACCTGCTTAACAGACTTACGCCTTGGTGCAAGCTTCCATGCAATAATTGTGGATTTACCCTCCAAGGAGCCCGAGTGAGTTTGACCAACATTTGTTCCAGGTACAGTGAGACTTCCCTTCACCGTCACCTTGTGTGAGACCCTAAAGATTGTGGCTACTAAGGTCACCAACTCATAGTCAACCCCAACGGATTCACCAGTTTCTGTTGTAGGAAAATCTCACTGCAAACAGGTAGATTGCCTCAAAGAGCTAGACCCTAAAATCTAAGACAGAAAGTGCTTAACGTGGACACTGACTTCCTTTCAAATCTATACAAACTAATGCATGAGGAGGAAGGAGAATAACAATACCTATTTATCGACGTTTATCCCTGCATGCTCCAAATCGAGCTCCAAACTCTCTCTCCTCGCTAAGTCCTGTAGACAAACGAAGTATGACCACTTCCTACTCTATTGATATTAGCTTGAAAACAGATCTATCTATCAATGATAAGTTTATGTAATATCAGATACGAACTAGAAAGAAACAGGCCAAGCAAATTATATTAATGAGGACAAAACATTGCTTACAACCATGGATGAATTGCAGCAGCTCCATCAAGTCCTCCTTATCTACCCCTTGCTCAAAAGATCCATGACCTTGACGATGATAGCTTCACTGATTGCTCCCTATGAGATCATAGGTCTATTGCCTCCAAATCATCTCTTTTCCAGCACCACTTATGAGATCATAAGTTTGGTGTGATTCTCCTTTTCCATTCCTCTTTCACCATTAGAAAGATTGCTTATATAGCCTTGGAGAGGCTTCAACCACTTGAGATATCCTTGGGGAAGTTGAGGATTTGCCTCCTTCAGTTAAGGATCTTCCCTAAGATCATGGTTGGACTAGGGATTTGAATCCAACTTCCTTCCAAGAATGAAAGGATCCTTCCCCAATTCATCTCAACAACTTAACTACTACCTAGAATAGGTAGTGCTCCCTCAAAAGGACCATCAGAGCATTGTAGTGCTCCCTGGTAGGATTTATGGGGGCGCCAGTGATTTCAAAATCTATAGTGCTCCCCCCAAAAGGGCCAGAGGAGCTTTATAACGCTCCCAGACAGTGTAAGGGGGAGCGTCGGTGCTCCCAGAAGAGGTATAGGGGAGCGCTCTCCTTCAAAAGCTTAGTTTTTGAGGTGCTTTAGGATGGAAAAAGGTTTGCAAGCCTGTTGACTCATCTCTCCTCTTCCAAATCATATATGTGAGGTGTTTCAAGTGTCCTTCACATGTCGTTATAGGCATGACATAGGCATCATGGAAGCATACCTTCTTTGACACCTGCAACACTTGTGAGCAACATGCGACACTTGCGACCTTGTGAGAAAAATGTGACACTTGTGACATTATCAAAGTGAGTATTTTTTATGTGTAACAATATCCTAGAAGGATAAATCCAGTATTGATATCCTTTGATCCTCCACTACCTTTTCTTCCATGCTGAGTAGAAAAATAACAAGTCTTGAGGTACCATCATACACTGGTTGTTCTCTGACCTAGGTTCCAAGCCATCTAGTTTCCCTGACAGTTGTGCATATTCTTGAGAATCTTTCATTTGAGCCTTGTTTCCAACTGTCAAATGCTAGTTCTTAATCTTCGTCCGTTGATTCTATACTCCTCCATCTTATTGATCCATCAACAATAGGATTTATATAATCTTATCTTGTTCCTATTGTTACAGTGTACAACTGATCCAAGTCTTCTCCCTCCATATTGTTGTCCATTGGCTCCATATATCTGGGGCCTACATATGGATCCAAGGGTTGAACCACTTTGATTCCATCTACCTCAAATTTCATAGTGTCTTTCTTTAGGTTGATCACTGCATAGTTTTCATAGGCCCAATCAATACCAAGTAGGGAAGGATAAGGGTCCTTATCCCCCATGATTTCGATCACCTCAAAATATACTACAGTCTTCACTCCTACAACATCTATTTCCACATTCTCCAGTATTCCTATTGGGAAAATAAAATATTGGTTGGCCATTCTTAGTTGAATTAGGGAATATGTCAACTGGAGTTTTCCTAAGGCTTCCCGTCTCTTTTTAGGTAGTATGTTAACGTCAGATACTATATCTAATATAACATCCTTAATCTCAAACTCGTCTAGTTGGGCTACTAGTATAAACTCTTTTCCAGTTCGTACTTTCCTTCTCTTCACTCTATGAGTACTCTTATCAAGAATATTAGTCCTTATTATTGCTTCTGTGGGTTCTTCATTCCCTAGAACTAGGTATAACACATTGCACAACTTTTTTGTTAACTAGTCATTCCCAAGAATATCAGAAAATAACTGAAACTAAAGGTCGAATACATTTTGTGGTTTCTCAGGTTGTCTCAGTGTGACTATTGGCGCAAAATTTATCAGACTAGGTTCCTTCTCAGGGTACCAACAAAAGGTACCGTGTAGTTTAAAGAATTGGCATTTTCATCTCCTCCAAAGAAAATAAGTCTCACCCGAAGCACAACCAAGACAGAAGGATAGGGAAGGGAAAGGAGAATACTTACGTGGGTTCACAGAAGCTTCAAAATTCACCATGATCTTGCACAAGACAAGCTAACTACAAAACATATATGAGCTCGTACATGCAGAAACTAAAGATACTTAGGTTGCGAAAATCATTCATACACAGAAATATCATATGGAACTTATGAAGCATAAAGAAGTACTGTAAATATACAATGCACAAGCATAAACACAGTATGACCAACATATTTCAAAATTTTGGATCCTTATTTATATATTATCATCAGATATTATCAGAGACAACCTTAGTGGTCTAGAAAGGTCTAAAAATCAAAGTTTTCATAATGGCTTCAAAATGGACGTGTGTGTAGGCCTCATCGAGATGAACCCAAAACAACTTGAATGGGCTCAAGTAGACATTGTATTCTCAAGTTATGGTGATTTTTTCATTTTTCGAAACAGGGAAAAAAATGTTGATTGTACAATTCATACAGTGCCATGTGGTAGCTGAGTGTAAAAGCCATACAACTAGCATGGAAGCACAGTTGGCATAGATGTGGCAGGATGATTGGGCATACAGATAGATGATGTGGTAGATACATGTGGAACAATAGGGAAGTGACATGTGTCACCACTACAAGGGTGACACATGGCATGTTCATACGATGACACATGGCATGTCGTACGGAGACACGTGGTAGACAGTGACTGGAAAAATGGTCGGTGATAAGGCAGATAGTTGGACAAGTTAGCATTGGATGAGTGGTAGATATTGTGGATGAATAGGGTGGTGCCATGTGGACTAGATGTGTGCTTCCACATGGCACCCGTGGATTGGCTTAAAGTTCATATGGAAAAATTTTGTTGTATTTTCAGGGTTCGAACCAGAGACCTCCCACTGGGCTAATGCCTTGGGCAGGTCGGGCTAGCCATCCTACCTAGTGTGGTGATTTTTAAAAATGGGTGCAAACATTTTATTGAAGTTTGGTTATAATGTATTTTGGACGGGGGGAAGGGTTGGGGCCTAGCCCCAGCCCCCGGACGTAGACCTCCACATATAACCACATGCCCTATTTCTTAACTATTGGTGCAATGCATGGGGCATAACCATCGGTTTCAAGGATTCCTCCATAGGACCCAACCCTTCTACACTTTTTGCGTTCGGTGCTATACTCCAGGAGTGGGGGCCATGGAATAGGGAGCACTCAAAGCCATAAGACTTGGGGTGATGACCACAACCAAGGTGCACAATTGGGGGCACGATCATATTAATTGATGCCATGTGACCAGAGTTTGCATAGAAGGGGCTAGCGTGCAGCCCCTAGGGGGCTAGCGCTTGGCCACATGCCTCCATATGAATTTTTTTTTTAAGGGGCGCGTGCTAGGCCAAAGGGGATTATCCCTTTATTTATGCAAACGTGGGTTTTATACTTTGGAATATGGATTTTTTCAGTGATTTTTGGAACTGTTTTTGGAGATTTTGGCCAATATTGGGGGATATTGGGCCCTTTTTGAGGCCATGTTTTGGGGGGAAGTTGGGATATGGTTACCAACTTCAGATATATATAAAACAATATTTCTTGAGGCCATGGGAGGAGATTCAGATCAGGTTTATGCTGAAGATTAGCCAGGCCAAAGCCAATTTTATGTAGGGAAGTTGTTGAGGAGTGCACCTTTGCAGGCCATTTTTGGGAGCTCCGGTCATCCGATTTGAGTGTCTTTTCTTCTGTTAGGTTCTAGATATATGGTAGAAAAATAACATATTAGTTTTGTAACCTTTTGGCACTTCTTTGATGTACTTATTAATCTTTGAATAGAAATAAGAAACCCTCACCCACTGAGACAAAGGCCCTAAGACTTAGGCGAGATTTTTGAACTTCGTTATCACATTGGTGTTATGGTTTGTTGTTGTTTTATGCTTCATTTCAGTTATGTACATGTTTATATGGATGTCACATTTATTCTATACTTATTCCTCTTTCTTTAATCTTCCTAATTGGTTAATAAACACATGCTTAATAACTCAACCATAGTCGTATAAAATATCTTTTCAGATCAAGTGGTATCAAAGTTAGTTGACATTTGGATTTGAATTATGCATGTTAACCTGGGGAAAGATACTTCATGGTGAAGGAAATCGTGTTGAAGAGAATACATTGATTGGATTGAGAAAGAGAAATTCTCAAAGTAAGAAGATGGCATTGGAAGAGGGACTCTCTCAGGATGAGAAGGAGTTTCGAAAAACTTTCTTTTCTATGTTGGAGATGATGAAGGTTGTTGTGTTACTTATATGATTAGTATAATGCACTCATTAATTAACAATCTGGGATTCATAATCAATAGATTTACAAGACACCAGTAAGAAAGGTAATTCTAATGTCATGAGTATAGAACTATTCTAAATTATGCATGTTGGAAACAAAGCAAACTAGCAAACCGAAACACACTTTGGTTGTCTTTCACAGAGAGGCTATCTAATCCATTATGGCACATGCAAGTATGAGATGGATTTCTTTGATAGATCAATTCTTCTATCTGACCTAGAAAGTTAACTATGCAATCACACTTCTGAAAGGAAAATCACACATCAATCATCAAGACATAGCATGGGTAGTTCAATGGTTAATATACTGAGTATGTTGTGGTTCACAATGTGTTGTTGTGAACTTCACTAGTTCTCCTTCAAATATGTCTGACTACTGCTGCCAACATTCATATCCATGAGAAAAAACCAAATCCATAAAACAGAGAGAGCATATGCAAAACAGAGTAAGTAAAGATCTCTAAACAATCATATAATTGAAACTCTAAACTGAGCTATACTGTTATCATCTGAAAGGATCAAAGATTCATCTAGTCTAACATTTATACTATTGAAATCAACTACTAACACTAATCTATAAGGATTCTTACCTTTGTTGGGTGGTGGGCCCTTGCCACTTCAACAGGTTAGCGACTAGAGTCTACAGTAAACTTTCTTTCAATCCACACATTACTCTTACTCAAAATTCAAAACATAGAATCAAACTATGCTAACAACTCAACTCACATTCATTCATAAACGATCAAGACATGGAGATAAATGACATCCTTCTATTAAACTTCAACTCAAAATATGGTCTACAATATGTAATGCTGCTTCATATGTTGTGTTATGCTAATTCTCTACTACCTCCACCATCCTTGTCATGACTATTTAAATAGTTTTAGTCGTGAAACATAAGGAGGTGAAATCTTTAGAAGATTAGTCAATTGCCAAATTTACATATTTGGTTACATATTTTAAGCTTCATCCTCATGAAACGAAGTGTATGAGGATGAAGCAAAAACAAACTAGATTAACATAGCCTTGCTATAGCTTTGATGATTCAACAAACATCCAACAATTATCTTGGTCACGATCTAGAGCTAAACTTGGTATATTATGATTCATGTATTAGTACCGGGTCGTGACAAGTGAGATTTGGTAAATGGCACCAGATTTGAATAGTACACAAGTGGTTGGTACTGAACTGGAACAGTCTATGGCCATTGGTACCAGATCACGACAGTGAATAGTTCGGTACCGGATCTGAATGGAAGGTGTTCTTGGTACCGGATTTAGACAATAACAATCTGGCGCATAAGTATTGAATGGATGAGCTGACACAAAAATGATAGACTCATCTAGAAGTCAAAGGTTACACATGGAAATTTAAAACATTAGTGCATGAAACATTTAGTCTCCTAGCTCAATAAACCACAAAATGCATGAATTTAATTATACTTTACCTTATGACCTCATCAATGGCTAATGGTAGTGTTATTTGTCATTTATCCAAGCTTAGGTAGGCCAAAAAGGTATAAATGAGGAGTATAATAGGGTAGTGGGGATGTCAATTTAGAGGCTCAACAAAGGTTTTGTATGATGATTACTTGGAACAAAAGAGACCAGTTCTTGGTGAATATTCAAAGGGAAAAAGTGAAGAAGAAGAGGATCCTCCTCAAATTCCTCCTTCACCTCCATATTCACCTCCTTATTCTCCGTCTTCTTCAAGTTCAAGTTATAAATCCAATGCAAAGAAACATCTTCATAAACATAAGAATGAAATTCCATTATTGAAACTTGATGTTAAATTCAAATTACTCATGTATGATGGTGAAGTTAATGCAAAGAGATTTGAAAATTGGGTCAGACAGATGAAGGTTTATTGCAGTGTGAAACATATCAAGGAGGAGGCCACACAAATCAAGTTGGAATCATTGAGACTTCCAGGCACAATACTCATATGGTGGAAAATCAAGTTTAAAAATGGAACGCAACAAGTGGGTAATGTATTTCCATCATGGAAAAGTTTCATTTATGCACTTAGAAAGCAATTCTATCCTTTGGGTTATAAATAAAAAGCATTAATTGAATGGAAAGCTTTAAAACTAAGAAAAGGACAAATAGTGCAAGAATACATAGATGGCTTTCGAAAAATGGCGTAGGTAGTCCATACATGTTCAATTGTAAAGCAATGTTCTACAGGGAAAAGAACCAAGATCAATTAACCAAAGCAGGTCAATATTATGTGGTTCATGCTCATCATGTAAAGGCAAATAAAAATCTTGAACTATGGAACAATTAAAGAAGGAAGTTAAAGAAAGAAACAAACCAATAATTATTTCAAATCAAGTAATTGATCTTAAGAAAGAACAGGAAATGATATTTGAATGGAAAATCAATCACAATTTGCTTCAAGACAAACTCATGTTGTGCAAATATTACAAACATATCAACTCATTTGTAGTCATGTTTTTGATGCTATCATTAGTAATGTTGTCTACATGGATGATAGTGTCTTTAGTAAGAGGTGATAGGGTACAAATGTCTAACAATATGTTGTCAGTTGTCATGATTGTGTTACAATTGATCTTGATGAGACAGGTGCACAAGACAGAGTTCAAAGACAGGGAACAAGCTGGGTGGCCTACCCCAAGCTTGATGACTAGTCAATAATCGTTTTGGGACAAAAAGTTCCTTTAGTGGGGAGGTATGATCCATAATCGGATCCAGGAGCTTGATGGGGGTCAGAAAGGCCTAAAACTCAAAATTCTCAGAATGGCTTCAAAATGGACATGTGCATAGGCCTCGTCGAGATGAACCCAACACAACTTGAACGGGCTCAAACGGACATTGTATGCTAACGTTATGGCGATCTATATTTTTTGCCAAATCGATAAAAAAAAATGATGATTGTATAGTTGATACAGTGCCACGTGGAAGATGACTATACAAGCCGTACATTCGTACAACTAACATGGCAGCACAGTTGACATAGACGTGGCAGAGTCCATAGAACTGATGTGGCAGGCTAATTGGGCATACACACTAATGATGTAGAAGATACAGGTAGAACAATAGGGAAGTGACACGTGTCACCACTGCAAGGGTGACACTTGGCATGTCCATACAGTGACACATGTTATGTTGTATGGATACATGTGGAAGACAGTGACTGGACAAGTTGTCGGTGACAGGGAATACAGTTGGACCAGTTAGCATTGGATGCGTGGTAGATATTATGGACGAATAGGGTGGTGCCACATGGCCCAGACGTGGCACCCATGGATTGGCTTAAATTTCATATGGTAAAATTTTGTTGGAGTTTCAGGGATTCGAACTGGATACCTCCCATCACGATAATACCTTGGGTAAGTTGGTCTAGCCAGCCTGCCTCGTGTGGTGCTTGTTAAACATGGGAGAAAACATTTGATTTAAGTTTGGTTGTAATGTATTTCGGACAGGGGGAAGGGATGGGGCCTAGCCCCAGCCCATGTTCGTAGACCTCCACATATAACCATAGGCCCTATTTCTTAATTGTTGGTGCAATGCATGGGGCATAGCCCTCAGTTTCTGGGAGTCCTCCATAGGAATCAACCCTTCTACACTTTTTTTGCTCAGTGCTATACTCCAGGAGAAGTGGCCATGGAATAGCGTGCACCCAAATCCATAAGACCCGGGGCAGTGACCACAACCTAGGCACAAAGTTGGGGGTGTGGTCCTATTAATTGATGCCCTGTGACCAGAGTTTGCATAGAAGAGGCCAGTGCGCATCCCCTAGGGGGATGGTAGTTGGCCACATTCCTCCATATGAATTTGTTTAAGGGGCGTGTGCCAGGACAAAGGGGATTAGCCCTTTATTTATGCAAAAATGGGTTTTATACTTTGGAATATGGATTTTTTTAGTGATTTTTGGAACTTGTTTTGGAGATTTTGGCCAATATTGAGGAATATTGATCCCTTTTTGAGGCCAGATCTTGGGGGGAAGTTGGGAGATGGTTACCAACTTCAGATCTTTATAAACCAAGCCTTCTTGAGGCCATGGGAGAAGATTCAGAGTATGTTTATGCTAAATATTTTCCAAGCCAAAGCCATTTTTATGAAGGGAAGTTGTTGAGGAGTGCACCTTTGCGGGCCATTTATGGGAGCTTCGGTCATCCGATTTGAGTGTCGTTTCTTCTGTTAGGTTCTAGAGATCTGGTAGAACAAGACCAGATCAATTTTGTAACATTTTTGCATTGATTTTATGTACGTATTGATATTTGAACAGTAATAAGAAAGCCTCACCCATTGAGACAAAGGCCCAGATACGTAGGTGAAATTGTTGAACTCAGTTATCACATTGATGTTATGGTTTGTTGTTTTTTTATGCTTCATTTTAGTTCTTTACATGTTTATATGGTTGTCGCATTTCTTCTATACTTCTTCCTCCTTCTCTAAGATTCCTAATTGGCTAATCAACACATGCTTAATAACTCAACCATAGTAATATAAAATATCTTTTCGGATAACTCAAAGATACAAAGTAATGCTCGGTTACATTCTTTTGGCTCTGGATCCATGTCGCGTAGCTCTATTTTCCAAAAACTATATACAGATTACATTTACAGAACTAAAACCCAACTTATCAACAATAGAAAACAACAATAAGAACAATAACCTGAATGAAACAACAAGGGTATAAACCTTTTACAATCGTATTCATCCCATATATATAATTTGGGTAGGGTATTCTGGCTATGAGCTCGCATACTTTCTTCTTTTGTTGCAACTTATTTTACCTTGCTGGCATTGCAATGTCCTTTTCTGCAATCAATTTTTGTTATTTTTCCTTGCTTTGTTGTCCAGCTTCTTTTGTAGCTTGCGCAACTTGTGCTAAACCAAAACTGGGACTATAATCCTTATTTCATAGCTTCCAATAAAAAAATTAAGGGCACAACAAGTTGCACAAATAAGAGAAAGGAGGTATCATCAGGATCCAACCTTCTCATTTCTGCAAGGTATTTGTTGTTAATTTTTTACTATTTTTATTAGGTTATTTCCAAATTACATGAGCATTCAATGCATTTCCAAAAAAAAAACATAAATAGGATCACTAAAAGAAACACAATCACAAGGTATGCAACATTTTATCTTGGGAAACCCTCATGGGGGAGTAAACCTAGAAAAACTTCCTCAATAATAGATTGCCAATACAATGCCAAGACTAAGACCAAAACACCAAGAATAAACCAAGATTGAGCATGCAGATCTCTTCTCCTTCCTTATTGTAATATCCCTTGGCCGAACCCAATTGTAAATGTAATGTAAGTCTACTTAAGATGGTGAGTTGTTTTGACATCATTTTGTAATGCACCTTTCATGGCATAGTGCATGCATGTACTGCACAGTAAAATGATGTAGTTTCCACATTCTCAGATACCGTGCACAGTAACTAAAGTGTGCGCAGTATGGAAGTTAGGGAGCCTTGTGTATATGGTATGTGTTATAGGTTGGTGAGTCATTTATTATAAGTTGGGATGCTTATGTTTTGGAATTAGGCTAGAGCACCTAGATTTTAAAGGCCAGTGTGCCTATTTTGTATATGTCTCATGATTAATATAAAATACATCGTTGCATGCAGAACGACCATGATAAAAGAGACGGGGGAATAAAATTCACCATTTAGGGAAAGGGAGGGCCAAAAGTTAAGGGAAAGGGCTAAGCTAGAGAGCTTAATCCAAAAAGGAATATTATATTAATATTTCTTAAAACATAAAGTATGGACAATTATTTTATCCTAATTTCTAAAGTTGGGGACAAGTGGACCAAAGTAGCTTCCAACATGACAAGTGTCAAGTTGGGGACATGCATACATATCGTGGGGAATTAGTTCATTTACAAACATTTTTCTCCATCATTGTTACGATCATCTCTCCCATGATCCCTTCCATCATTCAGTCATCCAATCAATGATTCCATGAACATTTCACTCACACAGCCAGTTATCCTTCAGAAATTCATTTCACTATATCTGAGCCTATTTCCATAAAAAATTCCTTTTGGTGTACTTGGTTATCTTGGGAGCGGGATTGAAGAAGCAGGTTGTCAGGACTGTGGGAAATTGAAGAGGTGGGTTTTCAGGCCCATGAGAAATTCTATGAGTGAGAGAATTGTTGGGAATTGATTTCCTGAAGGTGCTAAAATGCAGTTGCAGTGCTCTGAGACTTCCTGTCCGACCTGTTGTTGAAGCTATGGAAGGGAAGTGGCGCAGATGAAGGACTGTTGAGTAGAGAAGGGGCACACTTCCTTGGATGGGATATGCATGTGGGGAATGAGAGGTTGTAGGATATTAGTTGAGTGAGCACCTGAGATGGAGACTTTCCTATCGTCTATGAGCCTTTAGCCTGGTTAGGAATCCCTTTACCCGGGTGGAGTTTAGTCCCAGCTCAGGGGTGACTCACTGTTGAGAGTGATGAAGAATGTATTCTAAGGCTAGGAGGTTCGTGGATGGTCTGCATGCAGTTGGTGACAATATTTCCAAGATAAGTACCAATCATATGATAAATTTACATGCTTCATTGTTATTTATGTGCTTATGTTACAATTTATCATATGTGTGATTATAACTGTCTGTATGTTTATGGGTATTTCCCTGTATATGTTGCATGTATGTGTTTACTGTTATTTCAGTATGAAATCGTATATTTACAGAATGTAATTGTTTGTTTACGTTTATATGTAAATCTTTCGCAATAGTGTTTTATGTATATGTTATAATTGCATGCAGTTTGAAGAGAAAATTTATGTAGCATAGCTCAGTTGAATACTGGGTATGTTACAGTATGTTCCACACTGAGAGAACGAAAGTGTTCCCTCGTGTAGCATGGTCCGACCATGGGTGGTCGAGATGTTACAATATGGTATCAGAGCTTCAGTTCCAACACTAAGCCTGGATGGGCCGGAAAGGTTTAGCTGAAGCGAATATTCACAAAATATTAATTTCGAAATTTGGATGCTCTGTGACTTGAAATTTGGTCACTTCATCTAAACCTTATTCGCTTCAGCTAAACAGTTTATGTGCGGTAAATTTGGATGCACCACGCAGAAGAGTATTGTGTGCATATGCACGCAATGAATTTAGCATTGCATTGTGAGTGCACACATAGTAATGTGCACGTGGTGTGCGCAACATTGCAAAACACAGAGGAGTTTGGTTGGTGCACGCATAATATGAGTATAAGTTATCTCGCGACACTATAGTCAATGGTGCGTGCAGATTATTGTGCATGGTGGGGGAATATTGAACTTCGGCATGGTGCAATGCATAGGAATAAATGCATGTGGAATATCAGTGCACAATACCAAAACTGTGTGCAGTGGATATTGGTGCACAACACAAAAGTAGTGCGCGCAAGTTATTGGCGCGACGGAGAAGAAATGCATAGTGGATATAGGTGCGTGGAAGCACGATTTACCTTGTGGTGTTGTTATGCATGATAAATATGGATGTACAGGTTGAATTTGTGTGCTCACAAAGTCATTTGGAAGGTGATGAGTCTAAGTTTAATAGAAAATTTGCATGGTATTAGAAGAAAAATAAACACACAACTACATCGGAGCATTATTTAAAATGAATTCAGAGTTGGTTTGTGAATAAATAAATATAGTCTAGGTTGCTAAGCCGAGAGCATCTCAGAAATGAATTCTAAGTTTTATATTCCTCCGATTCAGACAGATGGAAGTGAAATATAATCTTACAAGAAATGCATACTATGAAAGAAAACAAGACTCATAACACCACCAATTAGAATCTTGTAATAAACAATCCAAAATCTGCTTCTGCATTTATATAATCGTATTAATCCGAAAATTACAAAAATGGAATGATAAAAATTATCCTATTGTAAAGGGACCATTTAAGAATAGGCCTATCATCTCTGGAGCCCCTTACATTTGCTACGATCTGACCAAAAATTGTTGAAATGTACTTTTATTCGAGGACTCATTTCAGCTTAGCGATCTCCTCCTTTAAAGTATCTAACTAGACCGATTGATTCTCTCCAACACTTTCAGTCATTTCAACCATGGTTTCTTTCTTCTGTCATGTGCTCTGTTTCTTCTTAACAGCTGGTCTGTTGATGATCATATCCCTCATAGTGGGATTTAGCCTGGCTTCCAATTTAGAATATGTGGCAGGTTCTGTGTGAAACTTAGTCGCTAGTATATGCGCGATTATCCTTTCCTTCTTACTTGTAGGAAAATCTACCATGTTTCCTAAAGAACTAGTCTCATTGGATATAGCTTTGTCAATGTATCTCAATTTCATGGACACTAAAATGTTTTTACAGAGATCAGAAAGTCGAACAAAATTTGAATATTACTCCATTTATGGATAAGATGATGCCTCCATACTTGAAAATTGGTATCTATAGAGTCCCAATCATGAATCACAGACAGACTTACGTACAAATACGTTGGTTTGTCATGTGAATTTAATCCATTTCAAATGATTGGATTTTGAGTTTTTTATATGGAAGTGTTCACTTGACGTCATACGACTATGAAGTACCAAACGAGTGAAATGGGGTGATCTGACTAGCCATCACTCGTTCCACGAGTGGTGGTTTTGACATATTGAAACACGTGACATCGGGACTTTGTCGAAAGTGGTTTCAAAAAACCGTCTTTCACCCAAATGTATCTCTGAAGGCATCGCGCATATATGTTCTCAAGACTTGGGTTTTATCTATAATTTTCATGGTGATAACACCAGGAAATCAGGAGAAATAATTTTGATGTATATATTGAACCATAATGGTTCATATTTTTCATGAATTGTTGAATTAGTTAGCCTGATAAGTTTTGATGGTTGCATGTTTTGCAGAATTAAAAACAACTAGATTAGATCATATCAGTGCAGAGTCCATAGGAATGGAAGAGGCACAGGGGAATTACATTCAGCAAGATGAGAGCAGATGGATGGATGTCCATTTGGGCATTGAAGTAACAAACTCCAATGGACATGGAGAAGAAAGGAATGAAAACATGAATATGGCAGAGACCATTAAAAGTTTGCAGAAGGATGTCCAAAGCCATAAGGCTGATAACGAAAGGATTATGAGGGTCGGGGAGAAACAGGATGACTTCAACATGAAGTTATTGGAGGGCTTGAATAAAATATAAAATAAATTGGATAACGAGAGTGGCTCAAGCAAATATGGAAGTCACAAGCCTTCGTATGAGAAAAGAAAAGAAAGAAGTGTTAGCATACACCACCATCACTCCCCAAGGAATTCCAATAAGAGAGCAGTCAACAACTCAAGTCCATCCCCTGTCAGAAGGCATAAGAGGTATGGGGTGGATGAGCTACAAGGAGAAATGAACATAATCAAACCTCCTACATTTTATGGTGAGAAAAAGAAGGATGAAGATGCAGAAACATGGTTGTTGGGCATGAGAAAGTATTTTCAATTTCATAATTATTATTCTCATGCAGAAGGTAGAATTTCTATCTATCAACTCAAGAGAAAGGCCACCATGTGGTGGGATCAACTTGTGTATATGCAACACATTAAAGAGAATGTTTTTACTTGGAGGGAATTCAAGAAGTATTTTGAGAATAAATACTTGACTAAGAGATACTATAACAAGAAAATGAAAGAGTTCTTTGAACTCAAGCTTGAAAGTTTGACCATAGATGAATATGAAAGAAGGTTTCTAGAACTGTTGAAGTATGTCTCCTTCATCAAGGATGAAACAGTCAAAATTCAAAGGTATTTGGGTGGATTGCCATCATTCATCAGTGACAAAATAATGTATGATGAACACAAGACATTTGAAGATACCATAAGGAGAGATAAATGCCTATATGATTAGCAGAAAGCAAGGCCAGCTTTCCAAAAGGATTGGGAAGGCAAAAATAAATTCAAGATGGATCAGAGGAAGAAGGGAGCTAAGCCACCATTCTTCATAAATAATCCACAAGGAAAGAAAATTCCTAAAGAACCCAAAACGATTGACATAGGGATTCAAATGCCAAGGCAGCCACCTATTCAATGTTGGTGTTGTAAAGGAGATCATTTGTTCATAGATTGTCGTCACAGAGGTGAAAAAGTTACGGTTGTTCACAATGTACAACAAGCTGAAACAGTGGAGGACATGGGAAGATATGTGACAAGGATCTATGCATCCCTGGAAAACAAGAAAGAAGAGTATCAGTCCCACATGATTGAAGTGGAAGGTATGATCAACAACCAAACCATTGTTATTTTAATTGATTCAAGATCTAGTCATATTTATATAGACCCTAAGATGGTGGAAAATTTGGATTTTCCAAGAAGCAAGCATGGTAAATCTTGGTTGGTGTAGGTGACTACAGAATCCAGAAGAAAAGTTAATGAGATGGTTAAGTCATGCCTCATGGACATGAATGGACTGAACACCAAGGCAGATTTGAACATCTTGCCTTTAGGTTCTTATGACTATCTAATTGGGATGGATTGGTTAGACCAACATCATTCTCTCCTGGACTATCATAACAAAGAATTTACTTTCTTGGATGAGGAAGGGAAACTAATGAAAGTGCAGGGAATTCCCAACGAAGTAACCATTAGATAATTTTCAACATTGCAGCTAAAGAAATGTTACAGAAAAGGGTGTCAAATATTTGCAGATCGTATAGAAGAGACACCTAAAGATAAGGTGCCAAATTTGGAATATTATGCAGTCCTAGAATAATTTAAATATGTGTTCAAGGAAGTACCGGGACTACCCCCAAAGAGAGACATTGATTTCTCTATAAATCTAATGCCTGGAGAAGCTCCAATGTCAAAGACTCCTTACAGAATGAGTACACCAAAATTGAAGGAGTTGCAAATGAAGCTTGAAGAACTTTTGGAGAAGGGGTATATACGCCCAAGTGTGTCACCTTGGGGTGCCCCAGTCTTGTTTGTGAAAAAGAAAGATGGAACATTAATATTGTGCATTGACTTCAGACAGTTGAATAAAATGACTGTTAAGAACAAGTATCCTCTGCCAATGATTGATGATCTCTTTGATCAATTGAAGGATGCAAAGATATTTTCAAAGATAGATCTTAGATCAGGATACCATCAGGTAAGGATTAAAGAGGAATTTATCAACAAGACCGCCTTCTGGACAAGGTATGGTCATTATGAGTTCACAGTGGTGCCATTTGGGTTGTCAAATGCACCGGTTGTTTTCATGTGCTTAATGAATGGTGTTTTCTGAGAATATCTGGACAATTTTGTCATTGTCTTTTTGGACAAAATTCTTATATATTCTAAGTCAGAGGAAGAGAATGAACATCATTTGAGGATGGTGTTGAAAGTATTAAGGGATCATCAGTTGTATGACAAATTGAGAAAGTGCTCATTTTATCAGAAAAAAATTCATTATTTGGGGCATATCATTTCAAAGGATGGGATAGCAGTGGATCCTGAGAAGATAGAAGCCATTAGAGAATGGTCAGCACTAAAGAATTTGACAGAGGTGAGATCATTCATGGGTATTGCAGGATACTACAGAATATTCATTGAGGGTTTCTCAAATATTGCACACCCAATCACTTCCTTGCAAAGAAAGGGGGTGAAGTTTCAATGGACACTGTATTGCAAAAAAAGTTTCCAACACTTGAAACAATTATTGACAAGTGCTCCAATATTAAGGATTTCAGATCTAAATGAAGACTTCATTGTATGCACAGATGCATGTAATGAAGTACTTGGTGGAGTCCTTATTCAAAATGGGTTTGTTATATGTTATGAATTAAGGAAGTTGAAGGAGCATGAAATAAACTATGCCACTCATGATTTGGAGTTGGCAGCCATAGTGCATGCCTTGAGGAAATGAAGACACTACCTCATGGGGAAGAGGTTTGAGATAAGAATAGACCAAAATGGTATGAAATATTTATTTGATCAGCCAAATCTAAATGCTAGGCAAAGAAGATGGTTAGAATTTCTAAGCAAATATGACTTTGATATAAAGCATATCAAGGGGAACGAGAATAAAGTGGTTGATGCACTCAGCAAGAGGGTGCATGAACTACATGCTACAACCATTAGCATGTATCAGATTAATATTAAAAGAAAATTTCTGGAAGATGCAAATGTTGATCTGCAATACAAAGAATTGGTAGAAAAGCTACAGTAGGATAAGATGCCACAAAAGGTGGATAATTATAATTTGGGAATAGATGGAATACTGCTGCACAAGAACAAAAATTTTGTTCCAAATGTCTAGGACTTGAAACGTATGATTTTTCATGAAATCCATAATGTCCCTTATGCAGGGCACCCTGGATATCAAAAAACTGTGGCAACAGTCAAGAGCCATTACTTTTGGCCAGGTATGAAGAGAGAGATCGTTGAATACGTCACTAGATGTATGGAATGCTAGAAAGTTAAAGATGAGCATAAGCACTCAGCAGGGTTTCTGCAACCTTTGCCCATTCCTGAATGGAAGTGGGAAGTGGTGACAATGGATTTTATTACAGGATTGCCCAGAACATGCAAGCTGCATGATTCGATCATGGTGGTGGTGGAAAATCTTACAAAAGATTCCCATTTTATTCCACTGAAAACTAATCACAAGGAAGCAGATGTTGCTGATATTTTCATGAAGGAAGTGGCACGATTGCACAGAATTCCTAAAACAATTGTGTTCGATAGAGACCCAAAATTCACCTCAAATTTTTGGAAAGGATTGTTCAAAGGATTCGGAACGAATCTGAACTTTAGTATAACTTATCATCCTGAGTCTGATGGAAAGACAGAGAGGGTGAACAGAGTGATAGAAGACATACTGAGAATGTATGTGATGGACAAACCATTGAAATGGGAGGACTACCTGCACTTGGTAGAATTCGCTTACAAAAATGGGTATCGGGAATCATTGAATATGAGCCCATTTGAAGAAATTTACGGTAGAAAGTGCAATACTCCAGTGAGATGGGATAATCCAGTTGATAGGACAGTAGTTGGGCCAGAGTTGCTCAAAGAGATGGAGGACCAAATGATAAAAATTAAGCAGAATTTAAAAGATGCCCAAGACAAGAAGAAAATTTATGTCGATAAGAACAGAACCCACAGAGAGTTCAAAGTGGGTGATCATGTTTTCCTGAAGGTGAAAGCTAACATGAGTTCCCTGAAGCTGGGAAGCTACGCCAAGTTGGAAGCCAGATTTTGTGGGCCATTTGAAATACTAGAGAGGATTGGTCCAGTTGCTTATATTATTGCATTACCTGCATCTATGTCTGTTCATAATGTATTCCATGTATCATTTCTAAAGAAATATATACCTGATGCTAATCATGTTATTGATTGGAATGTGATTCAGGTCTAGCAAGAAGGTGCTTTTCAAGTGCATCTGATGCGCATTTTGGACTAGAAAATAAAGCAGTTATGGAATCGATCCATAGGGCTTGTAAAGGTCCAATGGACCTGGTACAATCTTGAGGATGCTACTTGGGAGCATGAGGATGCAATGCAGACAAAATACCCATATATTTTTGAGGATTTTTGAAAATTTTGTTGTATATGGGTATATGATGCACTGAGGACAATGCATAAATAAGGGGAGGGGATTGTAATATCCCTCAGTTGAACCCAATTGTAAATGTAATGTAAGTGTACTTAAGTTGGTGAGTTGTTTTGACATTATTTTGTAATGCACCTTTCAGGGCATAGTGCATGCATGTACTGCGTAGTAAAATGATGTAGTGTGCACATTCTCGGATACCACGCGTAGTAACTAAAGTGCGCGCAGTATGGAGGTTAGCGAGCCTTGTGTATATGGTATGTTTTATAGGCTAGTGAGCCAGTTATTATAAGATGGGATGCTTATGTTTTTGAATTAGGCCAGAGAACCTAGATGTTAAAGGCCAATGCACCTATTTTGTATATGTATCATGATTAATATAAAATACATCATTGCGTGCAGACTGACCATGATAAAAGATATGGGGGACTAAACTTCACCAGTTAGGGAAAGGGAGGGCCAAACATTAAGGGAAATGGATAAGCTAGAGAGATTAAGCCAAAAAGGAATATTATATTAATATTTCTTAAAACATAAAGTATGGACAATTATTTTATCCTAACTTCTAAAGTCGGGGACAAGTGGACCAAAGTAGCTTCCAACATGACAAGTGTCAAGTTGGGGACATGCATACATATTGTGGGGACTTAGTTCATTTACACACTTTTTTCTCCATCATTATTATGATCATCTCTCCCATGATCCCTTCCATCATTTAGTCATCCAGTCAATGATTCCATGACCATTTCACTCACGCAGTCAGTTATCCTTTAGACATTCATTTCACTATATCTGAGCTTGTTTCCATAACCATTTCATGTTGGTGTACTTGGTTAGATTGGGAGCGGGATTGAAGAAGCAGGTTGCCAGTCCCGTGGGAAATTGAAGAGGCAGGTTGTCAGGCCCATGAGCAATTCTCTGAGTGAGAATTTCTAGGAATTGATTTCCTAAAGGTGCTAAACTGCAGCTACAGTGCTCTGAGACTTCCTGTCTTGCCTGTTGTTGAAGCCATGGAAGGGAAGTGGGGAAGACAAAAGACTGTTGAGAAGAGAAGGGGCACACTTCCTTGGGTGGGATAGGCATGTGGGGAATGAGAGGTTGTAGGTTGTCAGTTGAGTGAGCACCTGAGACAAAGTCTTTTCTGTCGTCTATGATCCTTTAATCTGGTTAGGAATCCCTTTACCCAAGTGGATTTTAGTCCTAGCTCGGGGGTGACTCGCTGTTGAGAGTGATGAACAGTGTAGTCTAAGGCTAGGAGGTTCGTGGATGGTTTGCACATAGTTGGTGACAATCTTTCCAGGATAAGTACCAATTGTATGATAAATTTACATGTTGCATTGTTATTTACGTGCTTATGTTACGGTTTATCATATGTTTATGGGTATTTACCTGTATATGCTACATGTCTGTGTTTATTGTTATTTCAATATGAAATTGTATATTTATAGAATGTAATTGTTTGTTTACGTTTATATGTAAATATTTTGCAAGAGTGTTGTATGTATATGTTATAATTGCATGCAGTTTGAAGAGAAATTTTTTGTGGCATTGCTCAGTTGAATATTGGGTATGTTACAATATGTTCCATAGTGAGAGAACAAAAGTGTTCCCTCATGTAGCGTGGTCCAACCATGGGTGGTTGGGGACGTTACACTTAGGAAACTGCAACGTCATTCAAGATATGTGCACTATATGAGTGAGTGTGAGAGTGTGTAAGTGAGGCACCATCATCACATATATATACTAGTTGAGGAGGCTCTAGGGTTATGTCTCTTCACTTGGTGGGGATAACTTCTTCTAGAAGTGGTTAAGACCACTTTATAAACACTAGGGGTCAACTTTACTAATACCACCATACAAATATGGTTTGACCAATCCACAAAAGGGGATTTGATATTATATAAGACTCGACATGATCAATCCACAAAAGGGGATTTTATCTATAAGATAATAACTCAAATATAATTAGAATATTCTTCGAAGTTAACATATTTAAACAATCCCCCTTAATGAGAAGGTTATTCTACTGACATGAACCAATACAACATCATCAAGATAAGGAGAGGGAAACATCATCATCAACATCTGGAACACTGACTAGCACATCTATAAATCATCGGAAGTTTTTCTCATCATCAATATCATCATCATTTATAGCATGGAGCTAGAGTAACATCATCATCAGCAACAACATGAGGCTGAAACAACAAAATAATCAACATATGGCAATAGAATGAGGCAGGTGCATCAACAAAAAAAATTGTGGTACTCTAATAGACTGTCCTTACCGAAAATTCAGGATCTTCCCAGGAATCATAAAATTCCCTAGGATATAAAATCCTAACAAGCTACCACGTGGTACTCTGGCATACCGTCCTTACTGGACCTTTAGGATCTCCCCAGGAATCATAAGATTCCCTAGGTTATAAAATCCTAATGGAGATACCACTACTGAGCATAGCTAGCATATACATGCATAGGTACTCTGACATACCATCCTTATCGTACCTTTAGGATCTGTGCAGGGATGATCAATCCCCTAGGATATAAAATCCTAATATTGATACCCATTGTTGGTCAGGATACCATAGTATCATCAACATGCCTGCCCCTTTCGAAGGAGGTCCTTTCAGACAACACCAAACTTATCTCGGAAGTACTCAAACTTCACATGAGACAGAGGCTTGGTCAACACATCTACAACCTACTCATTTGTGCCAACATATTGGATCTTTACATCTCGCATCTACACAATATCATGAATGTAGTGATACCATATCTCTATGTGCTTCGACTTATCATGGAACACTGGGTTCTCTGTAATCTTTATACAACTTTTGTTATCACATAGAATCGTGGTGGCTTCCATACCCAGATCGAACAGAACTGTGAACAACTTATAAAGCCATATGGCTTCACAACTGGTGGAACATGCTGCAATGTACTCTATTTCTGTCATGCTGAGAGAAATACTAGATTTCTTCTTTTTCCATGAAGTCATGGTTGACCCCAAACTAAAACAAAATCTTAAAGTGCTCTTTCTGTCAGAAGAACTTCCATCCCAATATGAATCAGTATAACCATACAATCTGAAGTCATGATATCTAGTATAACATAGACCATGATCCAATGTATCCTTAAGGTATCTCATCACATGATTTGTAGCTACAAGGTGAACACATCTAGGTTACACCATATGCTGACTCAAGGTGTTCATAGTAAAGAATATATCTGGCCTGGTATTCGTCAGATACATCAATGATCCAATAATTTGTCTGTATAGAGTAGCATCAACCAACTCTAATGAAGTATCAACCAGGAGATTCAAATTCATTTCCATGGGTGTGTTCATGGCTTTACATTACAACATGTCAAATCTCTTTAGTATTTCAACTGCATACTTCCCTTAGTTAAGGAATATCTTCTTTGGGCTCTGCCAAACTTCAAGACCTAATAAATAATGCATCAAGCCTAGGTATTTCATCTCAAACTCTGCAATGAGCTTCTCCTTGCAATATGTGATTATCTTTTATTCTCCTATCAAGAATAGATCATCCACATATAGTAGTAATACAACTGGCTCATCATTCATATCCTTGAAGTAAAGGTTAGAATCAACTTTACTCTTGGTAAATCCCAAGCTTGTTAGGAAACTATCAATTCTTCCATACCAAGCTCTACGAGCTTGCTTCAACCTGTAAAAATATTTATTCAACATA
Source organism: Picea engelmannii (assembly GCA_009831015.1). NCBI lineage: Eukaryota > Viridiplantae > Streptophyta > Pinopsida > Pinales > Pinaceae > Picea > Picea engelmannii. The sequence continues at coordinate 131,957 of ML779699.1, read as the reverse complement.
CATACATGAGTCTTTCTATCTTCAACTTCAAACCCTTGCGGTTGTTCTATATAGACTTCTTCTTCAATAACACAATTTAAGAAAGTTATTTTCACAACCATCTAGTGCAAGAGCTATGATGGTTCTGATAGAAGTGTATCTGGCTACAAGAGAAAATGTTTCTTCATATTCAATACCGTCCTTTTGAGAAAATACACGAGCCACAAATATTTCCTTATGGTTTTCAATGCTTCCGTCTGTTGCATGTTTTATTTTGTATATCCACTTGAATGATACCACATATTTGTTCTTTGTTCTGGGAACTACTTCTCATACATCATTATTTATAATGGAATGGTATTATTCTATCATGGCATCGATCCATTCTTTCTTTTGAACAACTTTTTCAAAGAAAGTAGGTTCCTTTTCTACGAGATCACACATCAAGGACATATAGCTGGAAAATGGCTTAGGTTTCTTTCTTTGTCTCATCGTTCCTTCTGGGGAACCATACTTCTATGCATATTGAATACGTTCTCTTGCCTAAGTTGGCATTATCTTATGAAAGATCGTCACATGGGGAGGTTCTTTATATTCTATCATATCATGATGTTCTGGAATCTCATCATCAGGGGTAACTGTAACTTCCTTCATGGGTTCTACAACTCTGGAAGCTACAGGTTCTTCTTCATATACTTCTTCAAATTGGAATTTCCTTGATATTTTGAGCATTATATTTTCATCAAAGGTTACATATCTATTGATCTCAATATAATGGTAACCTGGTATGTAAATTATAAAGGCTTTAGAGAGCTCACAATATCCACAAATATTCTCTTATTTCCTAAAGGATCCAACTTAATTATCTTTTCTTTTGGAATGTGTACAAATACTGAACAACCAATTATTTTGAGATGGATTACTTCTATCTTCTTTCTGGTGAACATTTCTTCTGGAGTTTTGAATCCAAGTGAACTATGGGATAATATTTTTTTTACATATATTTGTTTTCTTGCTGCTTCATCCCATAAGTGCATTGGAAGATATTGATCATGAATCATAGTCTTTATTTTTTCCATAATAATTCTATTCTTTATTTCTTCTACACCATTTTGTTGAGGATTATAGGGAGTGGTTAGCTCCCTATTAATCCTAACATATTTGCAAAAGCTTCCAAATTCATTTGAAGTGTACTCTCCTCCATTGTCTGACCTGAGTATCTTGATTTTCCTTTCGGTGAGGTTTTCTACCAAGGCTTTGAATTCCTTGAACCTTCCGAGTACTTCATCTTTTGAGTTCAAGAAATAAACCCAAGTATTACAAGAGTAATCATCAATAAAGGATACATAGTATACATACCTTCTTAGAAAGGTTTATGTCATTGGACCACATACATATGAGTGGACAAGTTATGAGATTCCTTCTTCTTTATTGTCTCTCTTTGGGAAATGATTCTTTATGTTCTTTCCTTGTGCACATCCCTTGCATACACCTTTGCAATCAAACTTTAATTCTAGTAAACCTGTAACTACCTTGCTTACATATGGTAAGGATTTGTAGTTGATTTGAGATAGTCTTCTATGCCAAAGTTCAAAATGACTTTCAGTAGAGTGATTCAAGGCTAGGGATGATTTTAAGGATGAAAATTTATTTTAAAATGTAGAAACCTTGGCGAATATTACTAATCCTTCATATGCCAACTATAAGTGTTTGATGATATTTTTGTAAAAATATTCAAATTTCTAAGGATTTTATATAGTTTTTATAAACTTTTGGCGATTTTTAAGACAAAATAATTTTATCCTATAGAATTTGGGCGAATCGTTTTTAAAATAGCGAATCTTGTTTTTGGAAAAACCATGGAAAATTAGCCCATGAGAGAAATTTATTCCCTAAAATCATCCATGTTCAAGGCTACATCTGAGTGACCTTTTAACTTGTACAAACCACCTTCTTTTGTTCCAATAACAATTTCATATTCTATAGTTTTTCCTTTAGGCCACATAATAACTTCACCATCTATGAATGCAACCCTAAAACCTTTCTTATCTAGGGTTGAGATATAAAGTAAGTTCTTTTTCAAGCATGGTACATAGAGTACATCCTTCATTCTCATTGGAGTTCATGAATCAAGTTTGTAGGTGGATTCTCCCATTCGTTTGATAGGGTATTGATAATCATCTCCAGGTGAAACTTTTAGGGGAAGTCATTTTCTATAAGGCTAGAGAGAATGTCTTTCTGACCTATCATGTTCTTAGAGGCACCACTATCTATGAGCCAAGTATCCTCTCGAGGTGTCACAGATCCTGAGAGGGCGGAAAACAAAACATAATCGTCAATTTGTTATTTAGTTAACTTCTTGGTTGGATCATCATCTTCAGCTGCATAGGCATGATATCTTTTGTTATTTATCCTCTTGTATTCTTACCTTCTGGCAGGATAGTTCTTAGCAATGTGTCCCATCTTATCATAATTATAACATTGATAGGAGGAGAAATATTCTCCCTTTCTTTGAAGCTGATGATATTTCTGGAATCCCTTTGGAGAGTGAGATTCTTTATGAAAGTGGGTCTCCTTTTGAAAATGATACTTTTTCTTTCCACCCTTAGCATGAGAAGCTTCGGATTGATATTCATCTCTTAATAGGGCGACTTATCGGTTGGCCACTCTTTCTTCTTCTTGAACACATTCTTCCCATAAACTGTCAAATTGGAGTTTCTCTTTTCTTGCACAAATAGTTTGGATTAAGGCATCCTAAGGTCTTGTGAGAGAATTAAAAGTTTTCAACATGAGTTCATGCTCATCTAAGTTGTCTCCAATTGCCTCTAATTATTCCTTGAATTGAGAAACCCTAGAGAAATAGTATTGAACTATTTCTCCTTTTTTCATCTTTGTATTATTGAGTTGGGATATCAAGTGCATCTTCTGGTTGATGTTCTTTCATTCATACATTCTAGTTAGGGAATCAAACATATATTTTGGAGTAATATTAGAAGACACTTGAGGGAAAAAGTGGTATTTAATGGAATCTACAATTATTCTTTTGGCCTTAATCATATCCTTCTTGTACTTCTTTTTGGATGCATTTTCTTCAAGTTCCGGTACATTTTCTTTTATGAATTTTGCAAGGTCATTGTCTTCAAGAATGATACCAATTATGCGCTTCTAGGAACGGAAATTTTCCACACCTTCTAACTTGTCAACAAGCTTGGTGCTTGCATACATCTTGACCTGGAGCTAAGAAAATGACCAGAAAATGAAAGTACTCAAAAATTGAAAATGATCTTACTGAGAGATGCGGTGGGATGAGGCAAGTTTGTTGGAGCTAACTGTTTCAGAAAATTCCAAGTTTTACCCCTTGAAACTTGACCTACAAAATTCTGGATTGGTACTTCTCATACTGGTTCTAGTTTTCTAGTTTTTTGGTACCATTCAAAACTAGGGTTTGACTTTATAGAGATTATGGAAGCTTCCAAAAGATGCACTAGGGAAGAAAACACTTTCCAATATAGTTTTTGGTCAAACATTCCTCTTCAGTATAAATCCCTAATTTTCTTGTATGAAAACAGTGATGTCTAGATACATAGTGAAAGATTCTCTATTCAGTCAAGCTCTGATACTATGTTAATTTTTTACTATTTTATTAGGTCATTTCCAAATTACATGAGCATTCAATACATTTAAAAAACAACAACATAAAGAGGATCATTGTGTTGGACACACCTACCACACTTAGAGGGGGGGTGAATGAGTGTGGGGCTCTTTTTCCCAAAATTTCCCTCTTGCACAAAAACTCATCAATTAGCATTCAACATTTATTCATTACCCATTGTTGTCATTTATAACCAATTAGATGTGAGCACATATCAGCAACATATATCAACAATATATCATCAACAAGTCATCACCACAATGAACACAAAAAACACAAGATGTATGTACAATTTTATTTTTATTACGGACTACAATCCTTGGGGTTTATCAGCAACAACTGAATAGAGTACAACTCTACAAGAGCACCATATCTATATGCAAGACTCAGCTTGCATTCTTAGTACCAACTGATATGAGGCAACAATATTCAACATATATCAATCTATACCATAAACAAGAGCATCAACCATGCACCAACCTATTCCAAACAACCTGTAATCAACCTGTACCATAAACAAGTGCATCCAACCATGTACCAAGTATATACCAATCATGTGTAAACCAATCATCAATAATGACTCGTCAATATGTACCAACATCATCAACTATACACCTCATGTATGTCCCAACTCATCAACTACTTGTCTCAACCATGTACTCAACATGTACCTCAACCAAAAGCCCTCATCAATTTCATCATCCAAATCTAATTTGTAGCTCTGTAATAGACCTGGTGTATCTGATCACATTCCTGCAAACCTTCCTTAACTTTAACAGCAAGAGACTAACATTTCCATCAAACTTTTATTTAGTCTCATATGCCTAGTTTTGGATTAGTCAACAACCCTAACTTGAAGTAATCATAACTTTGAACTTGTAATGTATAAAGATATGAAACTGATATACAATGTTCTTCAGTGTGTTTTATGAAATTCCTCCAAGTGGCACTACTTGGAACCTCTCAGAAAAGGAGTTATATCAAAAATGGCATACCTTTATGAATTCTGGCTTATTCTAGAGAGCGACCTTGTAGACCGTGACCTGCACAAAATATTTGATTAAATGATATGAAACTGTTACAGAGCATACTAAAGACTGTACCCTGACCAAAAAATTTGGTCTCATGGAATTTTGATCTGTTATGAATAAGTTATGACGTTTTTACCCGAAACACCTGATTTTGACTAGTTTCAGGACTGGCCACAAACCCTATTTTCCACAGAGTGTAACTCCAAAAATAAAACGACCCACAAGCTGAATTTTTCACCACAGATACTTGGATATGTTTTCTCACTTGAATAGAAATTTCAGGATATGACTCATTATATAAAAAACGTTATAGCAAAAATGGTGAGATGACCTGAAAATAACATACCTTAGAAAGCACCATCAAAAGAATTTATCCTTCCTTGCATTTTGGCCTTCTTTTCTTCACTTTCCTCATAATTTCGGCTTAGATATCATTTGTAAACCTCAGACACCTATATATATTCAATATTCTCAAGTGTGATTCAAATGAGAGAGCCTTGCCTCTTATTTATACTCTCCAAGTAGCTTCCTT
>ML779699.1:107650-120774 GCA_009831015.1 Picea engelmannii | reverse complement strand
ACCTTCCTTGTGTCCTCATCATGAATTTCATGGGATACATTTTCACTTTCAGGTGTCCTCTCTATTAGGAAATTTTTCAATCCTTCCATGATCTCCCCTTTTAAACCATCCATCTTAGTATCCAACTTAGCTTCCATTGAATCAATCATCTCTTGTAGTTCATCATTGGTTACTGTCTTCTTTTGTAAATCATTTATGTCCCTACGCATTTCTTCACCTTCATCAAGAGTCAAAGTAGGATTGTTTGGAGGCTTATTTGGTGTATAAGTTCCCTTTTTTGGTGGGATGTTGGCCATGTATCACTTTAAACCTTCATTTTGAGGTGGTTCTGCTAGACAATCTTCCTTTTATTGTATCTCCAAAATTTTGTCCCTTCTGAGTACGAACTTTTATTTTTTGTAGGTTTCTGATATTTATTCTCTTCAATGCCATAGGTCTAATAAAAATTGGATGTGCCAAGTGGAATTTACGGTAACTTTTCCACAACTTCCTGATTTTTGGCCTTTCTAGGAGATCTCACTTGTATAGAGTGTCCCGCAAAAAATAATTGAAATGAAATTATGAAACTCGTACAAGAACTAATACGGTCTGTCCACTATCCAATGCAACTAGTCTCACTCAATTTGGATACTCTAGGAATAATTTATGCTTTTTTTACCCGGAACACCTGCTTGAGACTAGTCAGATACCCTATCTTCCACAAGGTGTATCTACAAATTTAAGATGACCCAGAAGATGAAATTTCTACCCCAAATACCTTACTAATTTCTGATAATATCCTTCTTATTTCAGGGTATGACACATTACAGAAACAATTTTATAGCGAAAATTTCGCAATGACTCAATTCATGATGATTCCATAACCCTATCTTACAAAGGTTGTATTTCCAAAAGTATAAGGCCTCCAGAGATGAATTTTTAACCCAACGTACCTTGATCCATCTAATAAATCTCCTCCAAGTTGTTCCTTCTGAATCGTTGTAGAAAAACAATTATAGCGAAAATGCCACGGTGTCTCAAATATAGCAGTGAAACCCCAAGACCTTGAGCTCTGATACCATATGTTAAGAACCAAATATCAATATAGCATAGAAAAAACTTAGAATAAGTACCCAACGCCTTGAAAAAGAGATAATTTCAGATAATAAGCCTCTTCAAGGGGGAAACCTCCTTTTACCCCACATAAATGTTCAAGTACAAGATGATTCCAAATGAAAATGTCTCCTTGGTATATATAGGAGACTAGGAGGTATAATTACAACTAATAAAATAAATCTGACATAAATAAAATAACATTACTAATGTAATATGCCCCAATTAAGGGGTAATGAGACAATATTAGGGCTTAACAACTTTGGAGGAACAAGCATATCTCGGGATTCGATGAGGCTTGAATCCCACAGGTTGGATGCCAAGGGCCCACATTCCGAATGAGAGAGATGTACCTTTGGATTCCTATAAAATTACTTGAGAGACATGACCCAATCCTCACATACCAAACAGTTTTCCTAGGAGAGGAAAAACGTCATCTTTTGGAGGCTTGACGTCATGTTTGAGGGGCTTGAGCTGGTGATGGATACAAATGGCACATTTCGAAGGAATAAACCATTCATTGTGAAGTAGAAGGATGGATTGGACACACATGGCTTTGTAATCCTAGCCCTATCATCTCCAACTCAATGTTTGTCCTAAAAGTGTCAAAACATCCCTCCTAAAGGGGTGACGTCACTCTTAGGGTTTTCATTTGTGGAAAAAAGTAAAAATTAGACTGATTTTTTTATTATTATTTTGTAAAAGAGAAAGATTAGGTGTTTTGACCCCTAATATTTTGGTTTTCCTTAAAATTACGTGGACAAACTATCTTAGTGACATTTTGTATAAATAAAGATCATGAGATCTCATTTCATAATATAACTCTCCCATTGTGAGAAGTATTGGAATGGAATTTTCGCTATCTTTGGCTAGTTTCTCTATTTTTCTATTGTGTATGGATATATCTTTGGTTATTGGTTGATGGAAGTTATGCATTAGCCTTGTAAGTCTCTTCTTTTGTATTTTGGTGGTTTATCTTAGCATTCTCCTTGAATTGGTAAGTCTTTTTTACATTGTGCTATCATTTGTTATTCAAGTCAAGGTTATTTTTCTAGGGCTAGGTGGGAAGTATAAGGGCATAAACCCCCACCATAGCCTCTATCATTGTATGCTTAAGTATTATTATTTTAACAATGGTTTTATAATATAATTATAATTGCATACACCCTCTTAGCATAAACCCTAGCTAGGTATACTTGCCTTGGGGATTAAGAGGATTTACATTTCCAAGGAGGTAGTAACTCCAGTTGTTTCTTTGCTTGACTCCATTAACTGAATCATTAAAGGCACTAGTCATTATTTGTTGCATTGGGGAAATAAATTGTTGCCTTGGTAAATGTGAAATCTTCAAGTTTTGAAGTTGTCTCTTTTGGAAGTTGCTCCTTGAGCCTTTGGCTCTCTTGCCTCATTAAGGCATCCCCTTTCAACCATTAATTATTTTTGTTTTTACAAAAATAACCTACATTCATAAGGTTGTAGAAAACCTAACCGTTTAACCCCTAATAACTCCTAAACTAACCCTAGGATTAACCCCTAAGTTTGTCCTAAGTCTTTACTAAGCCTATCTCACTTGTTAAGCTAGTTAAAGGTGGTTTTCATTGGCTGGTTTTTTTGTTATAAATATTGGTTTTCTACAGCCATAAGGATGATAAATATCACTGCATCAAGTTTTTGTTTCGGCCTTTCTTTTTATTCTAGACTATTGCTTAATCATTGTTGAGTTGAGCTAGCTTTCACTAGCTTGTCTCTTGTTTATTTTATCACATTCTTAGGACTTATATTGCAGCCTTTACTATATTTTATGAGTTGACATACATCATTTACTCTTTCTACAATTATGGACAACAAGCTTAAATTTATTGTCCAGCTAACATATTTCAAGCATCCTTGGTTTTCATTATGTTTCACGTAGACACTTTATTATCAGTAGGTCACTCAAATCACTTGGAAACCCTTAAGCCTTCTGAAGACTCTTTTCCAAGATATTCCTACCATATAGAATTGACCTCTATGGAAATCCATTCATACTTATCATTTTCCATATCAATCCCCCTCAGAGTCATCGATATTCCCCCCTTGAGGTGACTGCCTCACCTCTAAAGTAACGAGAACATCTGCCTAAGCATACAGTGGGTAGGTGCTCTCCAATTTATCGCCAATTGGTGGTTGGGTCAAGAGTTTCCCAAAATACAACTTGTTCGATAAAAAGTATCAAAGAATCTAAGTGACATATGGTTCTAAAATACCATGGGGCTCTAAATAGGCACATCCAAACCAAAATGGAGTTTGTAGACATCTCATCATTGGGATCTTCTTATCGATATGTCGTCAAAATTGAGCAGAAATTCAAGAAGCATAACAACCAGGAGTTTGGGTATGCAAATACACAACAACTGAAGTATGGTAAGGGTGGCCCTAACTCCCATGGAAAAGGACAGAGAAAGGATGAATAGTCCAGGATAACCAATACATGCCACCAAAAAAATTGGTAATGTTAAGTCGAAGAATCACACTGTAAAGTGGTACGAGTTCCACAAAATCCCTTGGCACAACATTGATGAATGTCGCTCCAAACAATCATTGTTGGTTGAAACAAAAGGACCATGTTTGTATGTTGACCCAGACTCTAATTCAAAACTAGAAAAGGAAAAATGGATCATTGAAATAGAACCCATTGTCACCATCACTACCACAAAATCCCAACTAGAGAAAATAGAGGATACTGAAGAAGGGAAGCACCTCTTCCACTCACAGATGTAGGTGAAGGGAACTCCACTCCATTTCAGTGTGGATAGTGGTAGCTAGAAGAACCTAATATCATATGATTTTATCAAGAGGTCTAACTTGACAATGACACCACATCCTCAACCATACGCCATTGGTTGGATCATCCAGGGATGGGGCATCCGCACTAGCCAACAATATTTCCTCTACTACGACATCAAAACCTTCAAAGACAAGGTATTGTGTGATGTTTCCCCCGTTGAATTTTGTGATGTATTTTTAGGAAAACCATATATGTGGAACCATCATGTTTTTTTATGAATCTAGGCCCCGTAGTGTCATTATTAATATGGGATATAAACTCTATAAGGTACAAAAAGTAGTCCCAACTACTGAGGTCTCTTTGATATCCATGAAGTAGTGCAGAAAGGTGGTCTCTTAGACCGAGAGATTTTTCCTAATTATGTTTTAGTCAGAAAGTGAACATAAGATCACTACAACCGTAAAAACCTTTGCATGAGGTATCTCTGCACAGTAGCAGTAGGTAGATAAGATATTAGAAGAGAAAACAGACATATTTTCCTCTCCTACTGGGGTGCCTATGCTTTGTCATGTAAATCACTTAGATTATTTGACACCTAGTGATCCTTTACCTAATGACCTTGTATACATGCATTCTATTATGGAGAATAAATAAATCAAATGCCATATCCAAGAGATAATTCTTAAGGGAAACATCATACCAATATCCTCACCTTGTAGAATCCCTATTATTCTAATACAGAAGAAGGACGAGACATGGAAATTTTTTATTGACTACAAATCCCTGAAAAAAATCACATTCAAAAACGAATACCCAATTCCACGTATTGATGATCTTCTCGATCATCTCAAGGGAGCTAATTCAATAACATTGATTTGAAGTCATGCTACAACCATGTTCCGATTGAGAAAATTGATGTATGGAAGACAACCTTCAAGTCTAAATAAGGTCTCTTCAAGTGGTTGGTCATGTCTTTTTTATTGACTAATTCCCCAACCACATTCATGCAGATGATGGATGACAGATTGTGGCCATTCACCAACTCCTTTGTGGTTGTATATCTAGAATACATCCTCATATTCAAAAAACCTTGGGAGGAACATTTGAAGCATTTTCATCAATAGTTGGGAACCCTCTGACAACACAAGTGTTATCGAACAAATCGGTTAGTGCATACACAAAATGATATCCCTAGTTTCACCCCAAAACTAGAAAAAATCAAGACAACATAATAAACTTTCCTTAGATTTAAGTTACCAAATAAGAAGAGGATCCAAAACATAACTTTCAAATGTTGTAGACTTGACCTAGCCAATGTGATCCCATCTCCGTCATAAGGATTATGAACAAGTATCTGCAAAGAAACACAAGCCAACAAACACAAGAATAACAAAATCTATTCAATGTGAAACTATGTACGTGATCAAGGAATGATACAATATGGAAAAATAGAGTTCATATAGGAAATAAAAGGTTTATTTGTATTAAATAATGTGGAAGAAATATACAACTAGATGACTTGATGTTGTCAAGTTCCTTCTGACAGTTCCTTGATTCCCACACACTTATATGCAAGCGAGTTCTGAGACTATAAGTTTGAAGATACTAATAATCTATCTTGACAACATAAATCATAAGCTTATCATAATCCCTTCAGATGAGAATTATCAATCCAAAATTCTACTAACTCATTAGCCATTCTCCAAAGTTATTCTCAAAACTAACACAAAAAGCCTAACTTTCCCATGAGAACTCCCCTCCTTTTATAAGATTAAAAGGATAGGGTGAGGAGGTTAGGATGATCCCATGAGATCAGGGATGGGATTCAGATCCAAACCAATCGAATTCCACCTCACCCTCAAAGCTTCTATTCTAGAAGAATTGAGAAGCTTCTCTTTTTCTTAGTACGAACGATCGTCACACCCTTAACACTGAGAAAACTATGACGATGTCGCAGGCCACTGTGGTGCAACCTGCGTTGATCCTAGATTTCTACACCCTTAACACTAACCAAGATGTGATGATTCTTCTTTACAAGGTTTTTTACAAAGGAAAAGATAATTTCATCTCTCTGCGAAAGTTCATCTTCATTCTTCTTCATGGATTAAGGAAATTGCTCCTTCTAAAGACAAAGGATATGTGTACATCATTAATGGTCATAGGGCTGATGAAAATAATGTGTAACAACAATTTATATGTCAATTTGGAGAAGTGTAACTTCGACATGTAGAGAATCCAATATTTGGGATACATCATGGATGAGAAGTGTGTCCTTGTGAATCCATCCAAGATCCAATTCATCCATGATTAGTTGTCCCTGAAGAAAATGACCGAGCTCTATAGCTTCTTGGGCCTCACCAACTTATACCATTGATTTATGTTGGGGTTCTCTCATATCGCTTAGGAACTAATCCAAATGAACAAGGGTGGAGAAAATTGCAAGTTTGTGTGGGATGCATCCCAACAGAAAGTATTCAATGGTTTGAAATGTTACCTATGCTCACACCAATCCTTATTTTTCTAGACCTGCAAAAACCATTTAAGATTGAGACACATGATTTAGATTATGTTATTGATGTAGTCCTCACTTATAATGGGAATCCAATAGCCTATCATAGTGAAACACTATTTCATGATGTTCGTAGATACCCCAACTATGACAAAGAGATATACTTCATTGTCCAAGCATGCCGATAGTGGAAGCATTACATTCGAGGGAAGGAAACAATCATCCACACTAATCAGAGTCCTATGTAATTCATGCATACACAAGGAAAGTTATAGAATGGCATCCATAAAAAGTGGTCCATGTACCTACAATAGTTCCATTTGAACATCAAGTACAAGAAGGGTAGCACCAACCATGTTTCAAATTGCCTCATTAAACCCCCAGTTGTGGAACTAACCACATTTATTAAGTCCTATGGGAACGAGACATCCCAGTGGACACAATTATACAATATTGACTCTAACTTTGTTGCTACCTATCATACATTGAGCGGAGGAAAAATAGTTCCATCCTTTCATATCCATGATGGATTTCTATGACATCTCAACCATCTTTGTGTTCCTTCAAGAAAGGATGAAAATTTTATCTGGTAAGCTCATTATAGTCAGGAAACATGGCATTTTGGTGTAGAAAAAATAGTGTTAGTACTGCAAAAGAATTTTTATTGATCGAATCTCTGAAAATATTTTTTCAAGTACATCAGATCCTGCACTTCCTATTCCATTTCCAAGCCCACCATCAAGAAACATGGGATATAAACCCCTCTTACTACTCTAGATATGCCTTGGTAGTCCATATATATGGATTACATATTCGATCTACCTTCAACCAAGGATGGGAATGAATGTGTCTTCATGGTTGTTGATCAATTATCTAAGATGGAAGTTTTGGAACCCTGCAAGAAAAGCATCAAAACCAAGGTCACTTCCAAGGTCTTCTTTGAATATGTCTGGGTTCATTTTGGGCTCCCACGAACCATTATATTAGATTGATATAGTATCTTATTGAGCCCTTTTTGGTCCATCCTATGGTCGATTATGGACACCAAGATGACCAAATTGACTTCCCTCCACCCATAGAATGATGCACAAACAAAGTTAGTCAACATGATGGTTTTTCATATCTCGAGGATGTACAAATCCAAACATCCACGCACATGGAATGAAATCCTTCCTTATGTTCAACATAGGTACAACAAATATCTCCACAAATCTATTTGACATAACCCATTTCATGTGTTCTTTGGGTTCCAACCATTTTCCCCCATTGACATAGCTCTACCCATGGACACAACCCTTATCTTATGTTGATTGAGAAGAAAAATTTGTTGAGTGAATCCTACACATCCAACAACGAGTTCATTATATTTTATAGAAATCCAATTCTAAGTACAAGAAACACCATGATCAACATTGGGTACCACACAAGTTTTAGGTGGGAGATAAGGTATGGTTGAATTTGAAGAAAGAGAACCTCACAAGAACCCATCAGAAGCTACACCCACTCTGACATGGACCTTACACCATCACCAAGGTTGTGGGTGAGAATTCTTTTGAATTAAATATTCCTCCTTTCCTTAGATTGCACCTAGTATTTGATGTGGAACTGCTTCAACCATGCTTTCCACCTCTCCTGGACACTTTAGACGCGGTCGAGCACTTGGAATCTAAAAAACACAATCTCGAATGCATTGAATATGTGATATTTTATTGAATCATGGAGACCAAGATGAAGGGAACCCACCAATAGAACATCCAACTCTATCGGGTCGTCAAAGTAAGGCAATTTCTTCATCAGGGAAAGTGGCTCACCAGGAGTCAGATTCAACAGAAGTTTCCCCATATGATGATGGTACTTGACAAAATGGAGACAATTTATTCCTAAGGGTGGAGGACTGAGCTAGGTGGACATAAATGGCCTCCCACCAATTCCAGTGGCTCAAATTATAGTTTCCATCTTGGCAATTTTTCAAGATTTTTTTAGGCACAAAACTTCTGCGGATGTTTTGGGGCCCTAAATGGCATGTTTTTTACTTAGAAGTACCCAATATATCCTTGGTGGGATCTATTCGTTAATTACAAATGTGTACTCCTTGTATATACCGTTTTGATGGGGTACTGAGCGCCCCACACAATGATCATATGCAAAATCTTTACCCTTGTGAAGTTGATGTATCAACTACCCCCATCGAGGAAAACAAACCTTTTGGAATTTCATCTTCCAGGGTTATGGTTTTGGATGTTTAGGGTTTTATCATTTATGATTTATGTTAAAAAGGCCTTTGAGGCATCATTGTAATCATCTTATTTCAAATGAGAGTATCCGACACATCTCTCTTCAGACATAAGCTACCACCATTCTACCTAGTTTGTGTGCTTTGCATTTTATAGTATTTTGTATTCCAGACAATCATTAATAGAATCAAATTTTTACTATATTACTATGTTCCTTGCAATATCTCTATTTATCTCTTTTTTATATCTCTATTTTATTTCTTCATTTGTATCATTTTCAAAGCAATCTGGATCAAAAGTATATCTTTCTGAGCTATCATCATCCTTTCATTATCTTCCATATAGCTATGCACTTCCCTGCACAGGATTTACATATTTATAGCCCACTTGACATGTTCCTCCTTACCTCTTCTTCAATTGGATTATATCTTATCATTTCCCATGTTGGCACCCATTCTTTTGAATTCTTCCTTATATCGATAAGACCTTTGGGCATCCTCTATGACTGTGGTTCTCATACAGGAACCAAACTTCCCTCTTATATATATATATATATATATATATATATATATATATATATAGTTTTGGAAAATGAATTCATAAATTTATGTTCTTTAATGGCCACAAATCATCTTCTTATGAGTTGAATGAAAATTTTACTATCTCAATCTCTTTTCTAGGTGCACGAGATGATTCTATCATTTGTCACAAATTTACTATATCAATCTCTTTTCTAGGTGCACTAGATGATTCTATCCATTGTCACCTCTCCATAGACTACTCATTTTCTCAAATCTAAGCTCTATGCAGAAAATTATGGGCAATTGAATATTTCCGCCTTACCCCTCTTTTGAACCCTTTTCCCTAGTGCAAAATAATCTCAAACACCAACTTTCGAAACATACAAGGGTAAATATGTTAGGAACTAAGGAAACATTTTGTATGAGACACTAGTAATACTACTAATATTGAATTCACAGAAACTCTCATATTATCAAATTGATGCTCGAGTCAAAATATACAACAATCTAGAAATGGTAAATTTGCCCTTTCTACACTTTCTCCTTACTTGGAAATTTTATACTTGTTTAAGCATCCCTACACTAAATCCTTTGGAATTTTGATAGAATCCAAAATGGCTATTTTCTAGGATAATAGTTATGGTCTGCCAAAGTTTTAATTGTTTTCCCATTTTTAGTTGTGTATGCTATAATTGTCCTATGTCTCATCCTATACACTTTCAGGTACCCAAATTCCAAATCGGGTTCCATGGTTGTCTTCTATTGTGAATGATATTTTCGTAGACTACTCATGTTCCCTAATATGAATTCTAAAAAGGGATTTTGATGAAGGAGCATCACCTTAAAAGTCAAAGTGCAAGTGTGGAGGAAAAGTAACGACATCTCAACAATGACAAAGTTTCAAATCAGAAATTAACTCTGAATTAAATCGAGTTGTTGAGATATTTTGTAAACAACATTTTAAAAATGTAAATTGTTTGTAAATTCGTGAAGGACTGTAAAGAATTGTAGATATTGAGTGTTGACGCTTATCTGGAAATAACTATTAGTTATTGTAATAGGACAGAGTAGGTAACTGCTAAGAGTTTGATAGGATAGGTTGCAGACAGAACGAGAGAGCTCGTGGAGCCGATCCTTAGATAGCTTATTGTTGCATTGTAATAGATCTGAATGTATGAGTATTGTAAGAGATATCAGAGGGATCAGTAGAATAGAGTAGAGTAGAAGAAACATTATTTAATTTGTTTCCATGAAGGAATAGAACAGACAGAATTGTCCCAAATCCTTGGACTGTGTTCCTTTGATGTATAGATGAATGAATGTTTTATTCTGTGTATGTGATTTATTTCGGTTCATTCATGTATGATTGTTCGAGAGATTGATTGTATGAAGTTGTGATGAATATGGATGAGTTTCAATTGTTTCTCTTCTGACACTCGTATGCAAGGTGTGCATCTTGAATGCAAGGAGTGTGTCGACTGAGTCTCAGAGTGACTCAAAGAAGTTCAGAGATAACAAATGAAACTTAGAGCGGATGCAACATGTGCACAACTTCGTGAAATGACCAAGTGTCAAAGAACCTGAACCAGAGTAATGCCAAGTTGGTGAGAAGAATTTCTTTTCAATAAATCCTTCGATCTGAGTTATCGAAATCCTGAGAATGCAAGGTGTGCATGGGGAATCGAAATCCTTTTAAGGAAGAAGCTCATAAGGGATAGAAATTTCCATAAAGTGTCAGAGAGAGATAATATTCAGACTCATAAGGAGGAGTAAAGGTTCAAAACCTTTGAAGACTAAGAAATATTATAACTTAGTCGGAAGAACTCAAAATCTCAGGAGGAGGAGCGACAATAGCCGTTGGATCACTGTGAAAATGATCAACAGTCATTTGATCAGAGTGAATTGCATGAGCCTTAGTGCTTCGCAGAAAGAGGAGAGAGAAAACTCACAAGAGTTGAGAACTGATATTTCCAGAGCCCGAAGAGTTGGAGATCCGAAATAGAATCTCAGTCACCAGATCAGTAGGAACATATATGAACCGTCAGATTGTTTGGGGAAAAATCCAAGCATCGAATCACCCAAGAAAATCTGAGCCATCAAATACCGTGAGTCTGGGAGGAGGCGAGTTTGAACTTTGAGATTACCAAAGTGCAGAGAGCTGAAGGGTCGGAGAGAATCTGGACTGTTGGATCCAGGAGGACACATGTCTATAGGTCGGAAGATCTAGAAGAAGGGAAAAGGAGAAAGGTTGAAATACTGAAATCCTGAATAGCCGGAGAACCATGAGCCATCGATCTGTGAGGGGACACTTGTCAACATATCATGAGCTCTAGGAAAGTTGAAGTGGGTTTTCAGTTTGAAATATGGTATTTCCAAAGTGCATAGACCCAAAGACCCGAAGTAAAATCTGGGCTGTGAGATCTAAGGGAGATGTGGCATGAATCTGTGAACTCTAGGTAAGGTCACGAAATGGTTCATAGTCGTCGGATTTAGAGGAGATGTGGCGCACATCTGTGAGTTCTGGGTAAAGACCTGAATAAATCCTTGATCGTTAGATCAGGAGGACACGCGTCAGTGGATCACAAACTCTTTGTAAAAACCATTGGGAAAAGGAAGTTTGAGATTTGAGATCTCAGAAGTTCGGAGACCTGAAGGAGATCTCGATCGTCGATCGATAAGAGGGTTACAGGACCATTGATCTAAGTTGAAAGTTCAAACATTCGATGTGGGAGCATAACCATTGATCGAGTAGGACTGGTGTTAGCAGATCATGAATTTTGGAAGATTTAAGTACGAAAGGAAGCTGGGTTTGAGATTTCAAAACCATGAAGTCCAGAGTTGAGAAGGAGATCCCAGTTGTTGATTGAAGGAGGGGAAGATCTAGTCTGTAGATTCGAAAGGCGTAGATCTAAACCATTGATTAAGACATTATCATCAAGATCGTGAGATCGATGATCCCGTAGCATTGTGGGAACAAGAGTTGCATGGAGTTTAAAATATCAAGGGTGGGCCGCAATCCAAACCATGGTTTCTTCAGGAGGACACGTAGAGGCTTGAGGAGGATTGTGGGCCCAAAATTAGTTTTAATTCAAACCACTTGTATCCGCGCCCAAAATCGCGTGGTCTTTGTGGAAGTCACATCAAGAGGGGGCTTATCATAAAAAAGGACCTAACACCCGACACTCTGAGATTTCGCAGGAGAGCGAAAGGGAGGGTTGCGGGTGCCATTAAAACCTGCAACAAGAAGCCGAAAGGGCCTATGTTTAGTCACATAAGGAAACCATTAAGGTTTCAGAGAGTCACTCGACTCTAGAATCAGAGATCCAAGACTAGGAGGTCATGCAACCCTACGGTAGATTAGGGTGGCTGCATCAGGTGGTATCATAGCTAATATTGAGTTTATTTGCAAACAACAAGCAAAGGAGAAAAGAGGTAAATTGATATCATTTTTAGTATCAAGAATTTGATTTTTGTTTATAGGTGACACAGTGAAATCATCCCACCTAGAAGGCATAGAGTGAATGCATAAATGGAAGAAGAAATGAGGTGACTCTGAATGAGACCGGACGCCATGGAAACAACACAGAGGAGAGCACCATACGCTGGAGATATCAATAAAGATGAGAGTGAAGAAGAAGAGGTAGAAGAAAGTGTAGCAGAGGATGTTGCACAGGATCGCTTGATAAAGGTTGTTTCAAATATAGGATCCAGAGAAAGAATAGAGGTACCAATGTATGAAGGTGACACAGACCCCCTTCTGGAGACCCGCAGGTCGGGATCCGCACAGGATCTTTTCCTTTTGGCCCAAGAGCTCGATTGGCTCCTCTATTTCCCTTTCAGGAAATCTAACCACAACAACACCTTGAGAAAATTTCTCTCTTATTTTGGGATATCGGACTTCAAGATTTCACGAATCCTGTGGTCAAGTACCTTACCTCTCCAACCTCCGAAACCTGAAATATTCAATCACTTGGTATTCCTGATGTCAATTTCATCTTTTC